>OVBA01000910.1:0-52883 GCA_900406435.1 Lepidium aucheri
AATTTCAACATAATCTAAATTTAAAAAAATATTAATTTATTCTAAGAACCCTTACATCGGGTTCACTAATGCAGAGACAAAACACACACAGGTTCTTCACTGTTCCCGGTCCCACCAGAATAATAATAAAAAATAGTTAAGNCAATGGGGTTCAACAATGTACATGGTCTAAGCTCTTGCTCCTAATCAAATCCAAAAGTGTCCTTGCCCATTCTCTCCAACTCTTTGAATCAGGAACCACTGTTTTAGTACTCGTTGTGCTAAGACCAGTTCTAACAGTTGGCGCCGTCTATGGAGAAGATATCAAAGGGAATCTTCACAAAAGCAAGAGAAAACTCTGAGAAGAAGAAGATGATTGAAGGAGAAATCATCATCAGCTGACTGGAAAGGAGGGAACCTCTCCCTCAGGAGTACGTCGATTTAACGAATGGATCAACCCTGAATTCAACTCGAACTCACAAAGATAATCAGCAAGAGACCCGAGAAGATACTGATCTTCCGCTGCCACCATCGGAATCACCGACACTCAGGACCTTAGTACGAAACATGATCGCACAGCATGAAGCTTTCGACCAAAGAAACGCTAAAAGATTTGATAGGCTCGAATCTCGTTTGAATGAGAGTAGTTAACCGACTATGCAGGTCAATAGGCCATGCACAGAAGCATTGGCGAGTGTTCAAAGAACACTATTTAGGGATTTACCAAGTCCACAACCAGCAAACACTTCAGTGCAAGATCACTCTGCCATACCAAATACATCTGGACAGCATGGTCAAGTAATGTTGGACGCAGCAACCATGGTGAAGATGATGGACGACATAAAGTTAAAATTCCATTAAGCTACTAGCTCAGCACCCGAGATAAGAGGGATCCTAGCTGAGGCACAGAATTCGCCATTCGCGTCATGACTAAGGAGAGTCTTGGTAAACAGAGGATTGCGGCTCCGATGCCCCTTTAAAGATGAGAATTCAAACCCAGTGGGATTTATGAGCGTCTTCAACGTCATGATGAACGGTACCAACTACACCATGGACAACGAGGACGCAGCTTACTGCCAGCACTTCGCAGAAAATTTGACACGAAACACCGTGGTATGGTTCACCAAGCTACCTACCTGGTCAATCGAAAGCTTCAACCAGCTCGTAGAGTTGTTTATGAAGCAGTATGCCTTATTCATCAATCAAGATACCTCGACTACTGGGTTGAGATCTTTAAGGCAAGCTTTGACGAGCCTTTGAAGTCGTATCTCGGAATCTTCAAGAAGATTCTGACAAAGGCCAGGGTTAGTGACGACATGGCTATTGAAGCCTTCCAAACTGGAATGGTGACTAACGAGGCGCTTGAGTGGGACCTTTTTGTCAACAGACCCAATATGATCTCCGACGCCCTTTGCAGGATGGTGAAACATGCGGAGTACATAGAGGAAAAACAAATCCTCTCACAAAACCAAGATATATAGCATAACTCGACAATTAAAGAGCCGAGAGAAGGGCATTACAGGCCAAAACAACATATTAGAGGGAAAGCAAACTGAGCAACCGTTTTTTGAGTTGGGGAGAGTAACATCCCCCATGACAAGTCATTCAAAAACACCTACAACCGGAACGAATACTGCGGGTTCTATAAGAAAGTGGGTCATTCGACCACAAAGTGCAAACAACTCCAAGATTTTTTGCTGAAAAATTTAGTAAGAGAGAATTGGAGGTTTCAGAAGAAGAAACCCAGAGGTACAAAGCGCAGAAACAGAAAGAAGTCGAGAAACAAGAAGCTGCTTTCGAGTTGTCAAACCCGAAGGCTGATACCTCAGAAGTAACTAAGCGGCAAAAGTCAGAGGGAGACAATGATGGATCCAGTGATCCACAAGTTGTTGTTGGTGTAATCATGAGCGGATTACAATTTTGTGACGATACTATTCATTCAATCAAGAAATATGAACAAAAAGTAGTCGCCTCAGTCAACCAGGAGCCTGTCAATGAGTGCATGCACATCGTGGATTCGGGGATCACTTTCACCCTAAATATGTCAAAGGAGTTAGCTTCCGGCATAACGAATTCTCATCGATACTGGGAGTTCGGTGGATCTTATATTAAAAAAACTCTTGATAAGATGGTTCTACTGGATGTTCAGCTTAAACCTATGGACAAAACCTTGACTGCATTCGATGGAAGCATAATCAATGCAATCAGAATGGTGAAGCTAGCAATCAGAGTTACTGGGATTACGGGATGGATCAAGCTACTCATTGTAGATAAACCACCGATCTACAACATGATCGTAAGAACACCTTGGATACACACGATGAAAGTTGTGCCCTCAATCTATCATTAATGTGTCAAAATCCCGATAAATGAAGGAGTCTACACACTTAAAGAAGATCAGGAGATGGCTAGAACTTGCTTCATTGCCGAATTGAAGTTAAGGAACAAATCATGCATGATCGACACATTAATAGGAAGCAGAGTATTAACCAAACCACCTGCTCCCAAGAAGCCAGACCAATCGATTGGTTAACTCGTCAACATTGATTTAGCTGATCCGACAAAATGTGTAAGTATCAGCATTGACCTGAGCAAACCAATTAAAGAGAAACTGATACGTCTCCTTGAAGATAATGTGACGACATTCGCATGGGCACCAAGTGATGTGCCTGAAATTAACCCGGCAATCACAAGTCATAGGCTGAATGTTGATCTAACATATAAGCCAATCAAACAGAAGAGAAGAAAGGTTGGAGCAGAGAAAACAAAGGCCGTGATTGAAGAAGTCAAAAAGCTAATTCAAATCGGATCAATTACCAAAGTTCAATATCCACAATGGCTAGCCAATCCGGTAGTCGTTGCAAAAAAGAATGGAAAATGGTGAGTCTGCGTAGACTTTACCAACCTCAACAAAGCTTGTCCAAAAGACAGCAACCTATTGCCGAATATCGACCGAATCATCAAAGCAACAGTTGGAAACAAACTTCTTTCATTCATGGATGCCTTTTCCAGATATAACCAGATTTAGATGTATCCCGACGACATGGAGAAGACTTTGTTCATCATGGAACGAGGCACTTACTGCTATAAAGTAATGCCATTTGGACTAAAGAATTCTAGAGCTACCTACCAACGCCTTGTGAACAAAATGTTTGCCAATCAACTTGGGCAAACAATAGAAGTATATATTGACGACATGCTTGTCAAGTCGTTAAAAGCATAAGATCAAGTCGATTATTTAGCTCGTTGCTTCAAAACTCTAAATGAATACCAGATGAAACTCAACCCACCAAAGTGCACTTTTGGAGTTACATCAGGATAATTCCTCGGATACATAGTTACTCAAAGAGGAATTGAAGCAAATCCAAAACAGGTCACGATAATTCAAGAGCTTTCTTCTTTGAAAATAAGCGAGAAGTGCAAAGACTGACAGGTCTAATAGCCGCCCTAGACCGCTTCATATCGCGCTCAAACGAGAAATGTCATCACTTCTACAACTTGTTGCGTGGAACAAAGAATTCAAGTGGGACAAAACCTACGAGAAGGCTTTCTACGAGTTGAAAGAGTACCTTTCAACACTGGTGATACTCGCCAAACTAGAAAATGGAGAACTACTGTACTTGTACATTGCAGTTTCTACCTCAGCAATTAGTCGTGTGTAGTTCGAGATGACAGAGGAACTCAGTACCCGATCTTCTATATCAGAAATTCATTGGATGGAGGCGAGTCCTGATATCCAACCACAAAGAAGCTTGCACTAGTGGTAGTAACCTCAGCAAGGAAGTTACGACCTTACTTCCAGGCTCATACCATTGTAGTGTTAACAAATCATCCACTACGGAAAATACTGCATAGTCCAAATTAGTTAGGACGACAAAGCGGGCAATTTAGGTAAGCGAGTATGATATCAAATTTAAAGGACGTACAAGTGCGAAGTCACAAGTCTTAGCCGACTTCATAATTGAGCTATCACCAGATCTAGAACCTCTAGACACGGCAAATGATCAAACATGGAAGATATATGTGGATGGATCTTCATCACAACACGGCTCAGGTGTAGGCATCCGACTAGAGAGCCCTGCGGGAGAAGTTTTAGAACAGTCGTTCCGACTTGCATTCCCAGCTTCAAACAACAAAGCAGAGTACGAGGCTCTAATTATGAGAATTAAACTGGCTAAAGAAGTTAGAGCTACCGACATTGATTGCTATTGCGACTCCCAACTTGTTGTTAACCAAGTGAACAGAGATTATGATATGAAGAATGATCGAATGGAAGCTTAATTTCATATGGTAAATGAGCTAACTAAGGAATTGAGATTTAAGATCAACAAAATCTCAAAGTCAGAGAACACATCTGTCGAGGCCCTAGCTATTCTCGCATCTACAACAGATCCCGTCCAAAGGCAAATCATCCCAGTGGAAATCATAGATAGACCAAGCATAAGCATACCAAAGGGAGATCTAGAACTCATCTCGGATATAGACAAAGTCCAAAAAGAATCTGATTCCGAGATGGTAGACGCCAAACATAACGATAAACCAAAAGTAGATTGGCGAGACGAAGTCGTAGCTTACATCCTTGATGGCAAAATGCCAGAAGAAAAATGGGCAGTGCACCAGTTAAAAGCAAAATATGCTTTCTATGCCCAAGTCGGTAAACAACTTTACCAAAGAAGTGCAAACAGAGTACTACTCACTCGCGTCCATGGAAACAAAGTCGACGAGATTGTCAAAAGGACAGATGATGGAGCGGTAGGAAACCACAACAGTGGAAGAACACTCGTTCAAAATATTAGAACACTCGGCTACTATTGGCCGACTATGGCAATGGATTGCGCCGAATACACTGCTAAATGTAACAAGTGCCAAAGACACGGGCACATTATTCACGCTCCAACCAAGGAGTTAACATTGGCAATAATGCCTTATCCATTTATGCAATGGGCAATGGATATAGTCGAACCGTTACCATTATCCTAGCAAAAGAGGTTCATGCTCGTTATGACCCACTACTTCTCAAAGTGGGTCAAAACAGAAGCTTACTCCCAGATGAAGGATAAAGATGTAATCAAATTCATATGGAAAAATATCATCTCCCCATATGGTCTTCCATACGAGATCGTGATTGATAACAAATCTCAATTCATCTCGGCAAAATTCACCAACTTTTGTGCAAAGTGGAATATCCCAGCAAGGAAGTCAACGCCACAAAACCCACAAGGAAATGGCCAGGCTGAGGCCATGAATCCGATCCAATGCATACCAAGTCCCTTGACAAGAAAATTAAGTCAGGTTAAAGTTGAAATCGGCATAAGTTCTTGGAATACCTTAAAATCGATATGTATCTTTGAGAAGATGCTTTGTCTCTAGGTTTTCCAATAGTCAATCGATTCCCAACAAGTGCATATTAAGGATCCTAAAAGCGTAATGGTGCAACAATCCTCGAAAATCATGGTTCCTTAGACAACATGTTTCAAAAGCTCAAGAACATAACATAGATAGAGTTATAATTTGAAAATAACAACTAAAAAGAAACAAAACAAAGCAAAAAGTGTTAGTCACAGCAAGTGCATCTCCCCTAGACTTACTTCACACCTTCCCCGGTGTGTAAACAAGATAGAAGAGATCACGACTTATGCATAAAAAGAAACAAAACAGAAAAAATCGAAAATAAAAAAAGAAAAAAGGTAAGAAAAACCGATCACTCAGGGCTCTGGCTCTCTCGGTCTCTAGGTGCTCGCCTATGTCGACGAGGAAAGTGCTGCTCAAGTGGATGATCCTCTGTGTCCTTGGAATCAACCTCAGATCGATGTCCAGCAACATCTGAACGACGAGCATCAGCTCTCGTGCTACTCTCTGGCTGATCCACAATATGTGCACTCATGCAAAAAGCAATTGGTATCCTCCTAAGTGCCTCCCAAAGGCATCTCCTTATCGAATACTTACTCTGCTTCGTGTCATAATGCCCACGTCGATATTGCTGCTCAGTAAAGTCATTCGAGAAAGGAGGAATATCATACTCTGCACTGTACTTGGGAATAAGCTACTCAAGTGTCTGAGCGACATTGGGCTGCGATGGTGTAGGTGCTGGTGCTGCACCTGATGAATGTCTCCCTGTAGGTCGTTGCAGAGGCTGAGGCTACTCTCTCTCTCTCTCGCACTGCTATTATAGGATGTGCAATGTGTGGCTCGAATATTACATTCTCTCTATAGATGAGAGATGTAAGTGCTGGTGCACGCAAGGAACAAAGGTACGGCTAGACATCTCTAGTAAAGTACCTCTACTTCGTCTGCTCGGTGATATAGGTAGGGCTGGGCATAATACCCGAAACCCGAAATCCGATCCGAACGCGATCCGAAATACCCAAAACCAAACCGAACCGAAACTTACAAAATACCCGAACAGGTTTTAGATCACAAGAATACGGGTACCCGAACCTGATCGGGTAAAACCCGAAACCGAACGGGTACCCGAAATATATAATATATTTAAAAATAATTATTTATATATACATTTAATTAGACAAATATAAGAAATTTTAACTATAAATCTATATATATTATTCATTTTAGAATCGAGATAACCAAAAAAAACTTGAATATATATTTTTAAAATTAAATTATGGTTTTTTAAACTTTTTTTAGTTTTTTTGAAATTTTTTTTTATAAAATATTAAGTAAAAATGCGGATAACCGAATCCGACCCGAATCCGATCCGAAATAGAAAATTTTATAAGAACCGGACCCGATCCGAACCCGAAATTAAATACCCGAACTCGATCCGAACCCGCAAAAATATCCTATTGGGTCTTATATGGGTAAACCCGAAATACCCGAAACCGGAAATACCCGATCTGATCGGATACGGATACCTGAATGCCCAGACCTATCCTAATCGATATCTATTAAAAACAATTCTCAAAAACTTTTTTTATAGTGATATGATCGTAAGATGATGAAATATCACAATCATCAACGCAACAATTGCACTCCATGCCTAGCCCTTCTTTATCCAGTTCTGTTTATAAATCAACTCAACTCTGTAATGGTGAGAGGTGACATAATATCGCATGCATCGTGACCTTTATTTTTGGTGTTAACCTCTATTCTTCCAAGTATATTCTACTATAGAGTAACTAGAGGATGTTTTGTGCTATCCACGGGGATATATTATATATTTATTTATATTTATTTATAATATTTATATGTAATATTTGTTTTTTGTTTTTATTTTTTCATTGTTTAATTTGTATATGTAAATTTATTAATTTTATATATACTTGATATACTAAAATTTAATTTATAATGATGGTCGGTGTTATACACTAAATATATATATATTTAGATCTCTATTTACTTAGGTTCTGATGTATTACAAATTTTGTATATAAATATTAATAACTTTTATCATTTCTTTTAGACACATGTTCATTTGAGTTTTTACTCACATTTAACTAAAATTTTTAAATTGTATTCATTTTGACTTTTTTTCATTTGGTTTTTTAGATCCATATTAATTTAGATTTTTAGACATGTGTTAATTTAGCCAAACATAAGTCATGTGTACATTTAGGCCCTTAAACTTGTATTTAAAATTATACACAAAACTAATATAAATGACCAAAATACAAATCAACAAATGAAATTTTAGAATTTTTAATTCTTGATTAACGAATTTTGAACATAGTTTCTTTTTGAAAAAATACTTAGGTTTTAAAATTAGTAATTTTTTGTACATATTTAATTATGTATTTAAAAATAGGTATCTCTTATGTTATAAAAGCATAACATTAACTTAAATACCGTGTTATATTATCTGTTTTGGACTAGATTGTATTGTTAATAGGAAATATTATCACATAATATTTGTCACACAATTATATTCTAATAAGATTCTATAACTAATTAATTAATTATTACTATCTAGATTTAAACATTATTAATTAATTATATTCTGGTAAGATTTTATAACTAATTAATTAATTATTATTATCGTTGTAATGTGAAAAATAATGAAATAGTTTCTAAATTCAAAAAAAAATCTGAACAATGAAGTACTAAAATCATTACAAACCTACAAATTTCTCCTACAACTCGAGCTTACTGTATTTCTACTCATAACTTCATGTTCTCTTTCATGTACATAACTAGTGCCAACAGATCCTCTCCAGATTATGTGTTCGGATTAAAATTGGTTAATTACCCAGAATTACTTGAAAGACGACTTAAAGATATCTATCTTATACGTAAGTAATAATTTTTTGTTTAATTATTATTTTTGATTGTAAGTATTAATTCTTAAAAATAATAATATTTGTTATATATATAAAAACATTATATATTTTATAAATTTTATATACAATCAAAATTTTAATAAATATATTTATTAGAATAAATATGTGTATATATTATTTGATTATAAGTATTAATTTTTAAAAATAAGTATATTTGTTATATATGTAAGACATAAAAACGAAAAATCTATAGTCTCAATATAAATATGCAGGAAATAAATCAATTTTCACAAAAACATTACTTATATACCGAAGATATAAATAAATATATATTTTAATTATAAGCTAACAAAACGAAATAACTAATGCTATCAGCATTTATAAAAAGTAAATAACTAATGATATCAACTTTCAAGTTTTCGCAAACTAAAAATTATATTAGTTATATCAAATATCAGTTTTGTTAATCTACAAATACATATTAATAAGATGATTATACAAATATTTGTATTAGTATATACTTGCTAAAATGATTAAAATATTAATAAATAATACAATAAACAAAAATATGCATGGATCTACAAAGTTAAATGAATATGAGTTTAAAACTATATATATATATATATTTATATTAGTATATATTTTATAAATTACTTATGATATTAATAAATAAAAATATGTGTTCTATCGATAATGTATAACACAGCAAAATTAAATATAGATCTTAAAACCTAAATAAATACGGGTTCAAAACCATAAATAAATACGGTCTAAAAGTTAAGTTATAAACGAGTCTATAATATAAATGAACATGAGCCAAAGCATAAATAACACGAGTCAAAAAAATTTATATGTAAAATTGTAATGCATCAAAACTTAAGTAAACAGAAATAAAACTATATTTCATGTACAACAAACACCAGTGATCACTATAATTTTATTTTTAATATATCAAATATATATATATATATATAATTAAGTAATTAATAAATTTACACATACAAATCAAAACCTAAATAAATAAATAAATAAAACAAATATGACCTAACCCGTGCCTAGTACCGGACATCATCTAGTAATAATAATAATATAGTTAACAATATACACTAGTTACTACTGTTGCTTTCCAAAAATTGCTTTTGTCTTCGCTCACAGCGGCAAATTCTACATGGTGTCAGCCTCTGCTTTGTTCTTCTATAGATTCAGCTGTCTCAGACTCCATACATAAAACAAACCCTATATTCTTCCTCTTCCGAAATCGATTTGAACTCTAAATTCTCACTGAAATGCTTGTCACTGCTCTTTACTATATGAGCTGAGCAAAAGGGACATTGAGATTTCTGTCGCTTTGGATCTGGTGATTTCCTTCAACTGAATTTCGAGAGTTCGATGGTAATGGCGAATCGAATTCCTCTAAGAGAACGGGTCTGTGTCCTCTTCCTTTTTTAACCCTGAATCTATTGAATATACTTTGTTTAATTTTGAGTATTTATGCTTAGATCCTGAGGAATCCTCTGTCTCTGATCGCTAGTTAAATTTCGTTCAAAAATTTGATCTTTTTCTTTTAAATGGCAACGAAGTCACTTTCATGGAGATTTTTGAGATTTTTGATTTAGGGTTTTAATTGCTCGACTTCTAGCTTACTTCCCTTTCTAGAAGTTGGTTTGTGGACCGATCTTGATGTAGACAATTATTTTTGGAAATTTTCTTAATTAAGTCAAAAGTTTTAGTCTTGTAATAGAAACTACACCAACTCATTGTTTCACCGTCTTTGCTTGATATGCTTAGCATATTTGGATGATTTTATTCCTGATTAGGTTCAAGTGATATTGTACAATTTGTGTCTCCACATTTTTGGTAAAAGAAAAGTTGATGCGTTTTTGTTAAATGCTTCTGTTGTTGTGTTTGTTTATGTGTGCGTGACAATATGCAGATTTATGTTTGCTAATGAAATGTTTAATATATTGACAGAGGAGGCGGTGGGTTGGGTGTTTTAAAGCATTGTCTTGTTTTGGTGCAAAGAAAGGAGAAAGACGTATTGTGCCGGCTTCCCGAATACCTGAAGGGAATGTTGTAACTGGTCATCAACCAAATCAACCTCAGACAATGGGATTGAGTAATCAACCTTCCTCAATGCTTGCTCCACCCTCGTCTCCAGCTTCTTTCTCACATTCTGCTGCTCCTTCCACAATGCAGTCCCCAAATTGCCAGCTTTCTTTATCTGCTAACTCACCTGGTGGTCCTTCATCTGCAATGTTTGCAACTGGACCTTATGCCAATGAGACCCAATTGGTTTCACCACCGGTTTTCTCAACGTATACCACAGAGCCATCTACTGCTCCTTTGACTCCCCCTCCTGAGTTAGCACATCTCACCACTCCTTCTTCACCTGATGTACCCTATGCTCGGTTCTTGACATCGGCTGCTAATCTCAAGAAAACAGAGAAAGGAGATTGCATTTCTACGAATGATCTTCATGCAACATACGCACTGTATCCTGGTAGTCCTGCTAGTAGTCTTAGATCTCCACTCTCAAGGATCTCAGGCGATGGTCGATGTTCATCCTTTCCCGAGCATGAGTTTTCACCACATTGGGATCCTTTGGCTTCTCCTAGAACAGGCAAATGTTCACGGAGTGATTCTAGTTATGCACAGACACCTGAGACTAACAATACGCCTAAGGCATCTGAAGGTTCAAATTTCTTCTGTCCTGACACATTTGCTCGATACTATCTTGACCACGATGCTCCGTTTTCTCATACCGGTGGAAGGCTAAGTGTTTCAAAGGAATCAGATGTTTATCCAAGTAGCGGAAATGGACAACGCATTTCCAAGCAAGATATGGAAGAACTGGAAGCATACAGAGCTTCTTTTGGTTTCAGTGCAGACGAAGTCATCACTACGAGCCAATATGTGGAGATCACACATGTTCACGATGACTCCTTCACCATGAGACCACATAATACCTTGGAGGCAACTTCGTCAAACTCTAATATAAAGACTGCATCAGTAGGTGAAGGGCGAAATTTATGTGGCTCAGAGGCTAGCTTGGACGTGCAAAAAAGCGCAGATGATAGAGGCAACTTGCAAGAGCCGCTCGAGTTGTACAATGGTAATATTTCGCATGACCTTAGTTTTGAAAAGGCAAATTTTAAGACTAATGTGAGGAGTTTGTATTGAAATGTTGTGTATTATATAAAAGCAGATCATCCACGGAGGGTACCAGGGCACATGTCTGGATCAAGCACTCCAGGCAACGGAGTTCAAGCAAAGACAAGCAAAAAGTACAAGATGGGTCTATGCAGTTCGGATGCAGAAATCGATTATAGAAGAAGTGGACGAAGCAAAGGAGATTTTGCGTGGCATGACTAGACAAACCCATTTTCATACTTCCTACTTTTGGTAACTAATTTGTAGAGTTTGGTTTTGCTTTTGGTTGCTTTCTCTCTTGCCAGAACAAATCGAGCTTGGGTTCTATGTGGTGTTTAGTTAATATGTTATATATTAAATATATATACACATACATAAAGTATACGTATAATGCCTAACAAATGACTCTTTGTGCGACTTCGTCTCTTTGACTGTTCTTAAAGTACGTTGTAGTCACTTCTTTGAACTTCATTTTACATATGGAGTTGTATTTACTATTTTAAAACTTTGTCTTTCAGCAAAATCTTAGCACAAAAAACTATATTCAGACAAGATATACAACATGTTCGATTCCAGGTAGTCGTGTTGATAGTCGCGTTTGCCACACAATATCTTAGGGGTCTAGGAGTCTGGATGAGCTAGGTATGAATTGGTCTTTGTCGATTCCAAGACTTCCTCTTAGAAGTTCCGAATGGATGACATAACAGAACTTCGGATTGCGGTTAATCCAGCAAATGCATCTATCTTGCTTTTTCTTTACTATTCTTCTTATTGTAGTTCTTTGTGTCTCTGCTAGGCACGCTGATATGGTATCGAAGAGTTCAGCAATGTCGAGAGATGTATCCTTGGCGTAGTTGTAAATGAGCTTTGGCAATAGAATCTTTCTCTCTTTCTCAAATCCAATACTTGTTTTGATGAAACCATCTCTCGCTTGACGAAGTTCTTGAAAAACTCCTGCTGTATAAACTTGGACCTGATGAACAATGTAATTACATTGTTTTAAAATGGCTTGTGAGGAGATTAAAAGGAATTGAGTTGGTGTAGTACCATTGGATCGGTTGATTCTCCGGTTGAGAGAGCAAAATGAAGAAGTGGTTCTGCATAGTCCAATGCATAAATGTGTCCACAGTGACTTCTCTTTGAACTCTTAGCCGGTGAAAACAGCGTACGTAAACGCTGCCATGGCCAAATAAAAACGTAGTTTATATGTTAAACTTTACATTGGAAATGAAAAGATAAGAGTGGTTATTCGTTTATTCAGTGTAGTTCGTTTCAGTTTGTTTTCTTATCAACAATTAGATCGATAATACCCGATCCAAATTCCAAAATCTGTTTCATGACAAAACTATTAGTTGAGTCATCTAAACCACTAGACTGAGAAGAGCTAGTCACATTGTTCGTTTATTGATGGAAAGGTAAAGAAATATTTGAAGTCATAAGTCAACTTACTGATGGTGATTCGCATGGACGGATACCGAATATCGAACTCTGGACATCGTACGCATTTACCCATTCCCCACCTATGTTAAATGCTGTCTGCAGGATTGATTGAAAAACATACAATTTCTTAATATCTCAGATGATCTATTGAACAATACAACCAAATAGAACAAAATGATTCTTATAAATCTTAAACCTTCAATATCATTGTGCTCGTTGTATCTTCATAAACTCCATATACTATATACGCCTATAAGAAACACACCATTGTTTAGCTCATAATGATAACAAAACGCTCTGAGTTTTATAATATTCTTGCTTACATGCATCACCAGAGCATTATGAATGTTGATCCAGAATGCAAGCTTCTCTTCACGAGTTAGTCTTGCTGGATCAACTTTTGCAAGCTTTTGAACTAACAATCTGAAATTTAGTCAGTCTCTAGAGATTAAGCTAATTTAAAGTCTATGTATTGCAATTTAAACTTGTGTAATGTCACCTGAAATTTCGAAGCATGCTCTCTACGGACTTCAAAGTGTCATCATCTAGGATTAGCTTATCGATTACAACTCCAAGTTCATGTTCATTCTTCTTGACAAATCTGCTATGCCTCTTGTCTGAGAGTTTGAGGTATATCACAGAGATAAGCCTCAAAATATCTTCAGAGAGTTTATTGGGACTGAGAGTGTTAAGACCAAGAAGATCAGCCAAACTCGGGTTACCAGAGTCTGATCTGTTTATCTTGTCCTGAAAACATTTTCAAAATGATATCAAAAACATAAACAACATTTATGCAACTGTTATCAGTTTATGCATGGTTTACCATTTCAGACAAAGTTTTGAAGCTGGTGGAGACAGACATATCTGACATGGAAGAGATAATACTGTCATTGCGATATTTGGTTGGCTTCAAAGGAAGACTCTTTGGGCACTGCGATGAATCATCTTGCAATGACAGTGCAGACAAATGACTTCCAAAAGATGTTCTATAGAGCTTGAGAAGATATCGCTCTAACTGTATGATCTCTGTCTCAAGCTCTGCAATCTCCTCCTTCAGTTCTTCGTTTGACTGCAAAATCCAGTGCCCATAAGTTTGCAAGTATGTATACATATATGAGTAGAGATATACATGAAAACATAAAATGAGAAATTGACCTTAGGCATTGAGCAACCAAAGCTAGACTTCGCATTCTCGACATCCCAAAGAGGAGATTTCTTTGGATACAAACCAAAACATACTAAAATAAACAAACTTATCCATCAAGAAATCAATAGTAGATGAACATAAGTAGTAATAAGAACTTACAAGAATGGTTTGAGAAGGTTCATATTGAAATGCTCTGCAAGATGAATGCAAAAACAAAAAACAATGATTACACAAAGAAAGATAAGAATCTCAATACCAATCACTAAGACTTGATATAGAAAGCAAGTATACTTTGGAGTACTTAGCTGAGAAGAAGATGAGGAAGACGAAAACGAAGAAGATGAATAGTGATTATTGTTCAAAGGCATTCTCGTAAGAAAAATTTTGCTATAATTTGAAGATAATAATAATGAAATGAATGATGCTGAGAAGAGAAAGAAGATGCTAATAAAAGGAGGAATCAAGAGAGAAGAGAAGGTGAAAAGTAGAGTGATTGGGTTTGGTATCTGAACGAAGCCACAACTTAGCCAAAGAATCTAACAGAACCACTGACCAAATCTTAACTAAAACTGTGTTTTTGTTTTTTGTTTTTTTATACATAAATGGAGTGATCAGACAAGAAAATAGTAGTAATTAAAGAGATTATGAGAAAACATGTCGGATACCAAATCAAAACCCAATCCTATAAATCTGTTCGAGAAGAAAATTAATTATTTTTGTCTATAAGAAGAAAAGAAGATGACCCATTCCTCCCAATGATTATTATAAACAAACAAAGTGAGGGTCAAAAACTCGCTTCCCTATCATAAAATACGGATTTTACTGGTCTGTTTTCTATCATAAAGTCTAGCCACTGTTTTTGTTTATTAGCCCCAACAGGTAAGGTCAAGTGGAAGAATAAATATGTATCTAAGTTTTGTAATAACCACAAAGAGAAAAATGAGCTTTTTATCATCTTCATCGAAAACAAGAAAATCTGGATGGATAAAACTTCATCCATAATTATACCCTAAAATCTATTACAAGAGATCACTTGACTACTTAGAATTATATTCTGGTAGAAACTTATAAGACTAGACATTTTAAGGTTTGAATCAAGATTTTTCCCAAATAACAGAAAATGTTGATTGTAACACCAAAGTACACAATCCCATATAAACAAGCTCTACTCAGTAACAAACAATTACAAGTAGCAAACATTTTTCATCAATTTTTGTTATAACTGGATCGACATAACCTAATTTATAGTCTAAAACCCATTCTATTAATTTACAAACTATAGTTTTTTTTATCGTCTGAGAAAGAACTTCATATAATTTTATCAACCAACTTTAGTCTTAATTTTAGTTTTACAAAATAATTATTCAGAAAATAATTTGGCTTATTTTCTAATTTTTTTTTTCTCTTCTCCAAATTCATATTCCTATTAGATAGATCCATGAATAATCAAAAAAAGAAATAAAGATAAGCAGACTCATGTATATGTACAGAAAACGTATAAAACGCTACTTACTGTCAATGAAATTTTCATGCCAAATACAGACAACATTTTTTTTCATGCCAAATACAGATAATATTATCATTTTGGAATGAGAAATAAATGGAATAAAATCATATATAATAAACATAACAAAAAATATGATTTGATCCCATTTATTTATAATTTATTTCCGACTACAGAATCATTTACTAAAACAGAAAACTCCACAATCATATATAAATAAACAATAGCAACACACAAATTAACATCATTCACAAATAACACACAACTTTTACAATATTTTCTATAGTTCCAAAAGAAAAATGGAGAGCAAAAGAGTGTTGATTCTGATTACAATGATGATAGTAATGGGAAACCTTCTAATTCAGACAGAAGCTCAACTATCGAATTTCGGACGTTGTTACCCAGGATGTCTTTTCAGTTGTGCTCTTAAGGACGGATTCCCAAGAGGCTTTCTATGTCCATTTACATGTATCCCAACTTGTCTATCTCCCCATACACAACAGATGCTTTCAACAAATGATATCAATGATCCTGATTACTTTTGCAAAGTTGGTTGTGCTACTCACCATTGTGCTCCCTTTACTTCTCCCAATTCTAAAAGTAAGCTTTTTCTTTTACTACATTTATATATACATACAAGTTTTGATATCAATGTTATTGTACTAATGGTTTTGTTTTGTTGTTTCTGGTATCAGGTTTAGACGAGGTTGTGAAATGTGTAGATGCATGCTCGGAAAAATGCTCCACCAAGAAGTAAAAGTGAGGTTAACTACTTTATTATATGGAAGTGCATCAATGTATCCATTCAATCATCTCATATAATTAGTGCTAAAAAAGCAAATATGTAATGTTGTTATATCCATGAAATGAATTTTTTATAACATTAGTGTCACCAATAAGACCTTAATAAATTATTGATAAATTAATAAATATTTTCGATTCTGAATCGAAGCAATATACAAGTAGCTTTTAGGCTAGTGATAGATGGTAAGTTTATTAAAGACATACACACTTGTATGTCTTGGGATCGAGTCTCGTCGCCTGCATTATACAAGAACTTGCCTATTAGGTCGGCCAGTTGTGATCCAATGTTAAAAAAAAAAGAATTGAAGAAATATAAATTTAAACAAAATTTAATTACTTATATTTTATAACCTGTATGTAATGTTTAATTCTTGTGTTCTTTTTATTCATAAGAATTATCAATTTATTTCATAAAAACTACAAAAATAATTAAAAATTAAATATAAGAACCTTCTCAGCTACTTCTTTATACTCAAAACATCATTGGAGATTAGTCCTGGACATAATAACCGGAACCGAAATACCAAATCGAACTAAAATAAAAGAAACCGAACCGAACCGGAATCGACAAAATAACCAAATGGTTCCAAAGTTCAAGAACCAAAAAAACCGGAATCAAACCGAGAACCAAATCAAGAACCGAAATAAAATTGTATATTTAAAAATAATTATTTATATATAATTTAATAATCTAAATATCCAAAATTGTAATTCTAAATCTAAATTTGTTAATTAATTTCAATCAAAATCACTAAAAACCTAAAATGTTTAAGTTTTTATAACAAATTTATGGTTTTTAATGATTTTTTAAACTTTTTCTAAAACTAAATAAACGAATCGGAACCGAATGGATACGAAAATAAATTTTAATAAGTACTTGTTAGTTCCGTTTTTTTGGGAACCGAAATCAACCGAAACCAAACCGAAATTTAATAAGTACCTAATTGATTCTAATTTTTGAGAACCGAAAGAACCGAGAGCCGAAAAAACCGAAACGAACCGAATAACCATATGCCCAGGATTATTGGAGAACATATGTGTCTCTAGACTCTGTACCGTTCTTAAGTATAAAAAAATCAACCCAACAATAAATTGTAGAGCAAATAAATAGAACTTTACATATTACAATGCTAGCTAAAACTAAATTTGGAAAATCTGAAATCAAGTAACTAGTAACATAACCAAAAAACATCAAACAAAAGAGTGAGATGTCATCACAAATTAACAATGTGGAGAAGTATAGAGTAAAATGGTTTTCTTGAAAAGGATAAATGCAACAAAAACAGGATTTAACTTTCACAAATGTATTTTGAAGCCAAAATGGAAATATATCTTTGCCCAAGAAACTTAAGATACTCTTACCGAACCCCAAAATCATCTTTATGGCAAAGTGTAACAAATTTAATACACTACATTTTCTCATTCTTTTATTCACACATGAGACCTCACCAAGCTTATTTTATATCATACTTTTAACAAATCTCTTTCATGAATGCCAACTCATTCTCTCACTTTTTAAGCTAAAAGGAACATTCAAAAGAACATGAAGGAATCTCCTATAAATATATACATATGTATTGTTTCATATCCATTATTTTTAAAATGTAATGTGACCTTTTAAAAATTTTTTTTTCTATTCCAAATCATAAACAAAGATGTAATGTAATAAAGCTTTTCGTAAATGATAAAGCGCTTTTATGTCAAAATATGTATAATGTATTATATAAAAAATACAATTGTAAGTGACATTTAGTTCGGTGGCAGATAGTAAGTCCACTAAAGACATGTGCTCTTGTACGTTTAGAAATCGAATTTCGTCGTCTGTATTATACATGAATTTGACTAATGATCCGGCCAGTTGTGGTCCAATGTTTGACAAAAAAATACAACTTTAGCTTGTATCTTTATAAAGTACAAATCAATGCTGAAATCAAAATTCGTACACAATATAAACCGTCTATCACCACTATTAAGTTGTAAACTTTTTTGAACATGAAGGTCAGAATTGCAAAGAAAGACAGAATTAGAAGATTTATTTTGTACAAAACCTATGATAATAATGCATGCAAAATAATAAGTAATAAGCTTGCTTAAAATTAGATAATTTTATACATCCCAAATTCTTATGAAAATTCACATTTTGTTTCTGTACTGTTATGGTATGCTTGCTACTTTATATATAAGATTCCATTTACAAGCTTTTTTCTTCCTATATTTCATGGCCTTTTAGAAAGGTGGTGCTCTGTGAGGAATACCCTTTCTTCTACTCTGTTTCTGGTTATTCCGGTGGCTTTGAATTGAAGGTGTTCCCGGAGATATCACAGCTGCTGATTCACTGGAGCTCCCTGTCCGTTGATCATCCACTGTCCCTTCCATCGAACGGCTATTGTTCATCGATGCAGCAGAGTCACCAAGACGAAACATATCTCTCTCATTCTTTCCTCTGAGAGAGAAAGTCAGGTTTGGATCATCTCCATTATTGATTCCTTCAAGCTTTTATTAAGACCAATAAGAAACAATGATTTTGTAATTGAAGGAGTCAAAAGTCTTACAATCAATTCAACTCAAGAAGAAAGAAAATTACCTTGCAAGCTAGAGAACAGAAGCGAAAGGAATCGAGAAGGCTACGAGAACAGATCTGACATGTTTTGTTTACGATTTTACCAGTTCGATGTTGTGGTCTCATGTTTAAGAAAAGGATCTTAGCACTGTTTATTACATATGTTTGAACACAAGAGACATCAATGTGTTTTTGAATCTCATTTACTCGAACCACATTATGGTACGAAGATCGTCGTATCTGCAGAACAGAGGAAACAACAATTGGGTTCATTGAATGAAAGTGTTCGACGAAATTCCTAAGAGAGAAGAAATAAAAAAGATATGAATATAATGATGATGATGATGATGATGATGATGAAATTGTACCTGTACGACACGATGGTCTTTGTGATGAATCGAACAGTAAGAGCAAATGGCATTGCTCGAACAATCCAAACAAAATAGATTACATTCATTCTTACTCGATTCTGCGTGAATGGAACAAGTCGCAAAGTAGTTAGCTTGGAGCATTGGTATCAGCCATGGCGGATAAAGTACGTCATCTTTCTCCATTTTCACTAGAGAACTCACCTGAAAATATCAAAGACCCATAAATCAATTTTCATAAAATATAAAACCTCTAAAATCGATTTGAAAATTCTTAAAAACAGATTGTGAAGAGTAGAACAACCATTGTTGGCTTCTGATCAAAGAAGCAATGGTTGGCTAGTTTCAGAGAAATTCGTGATATAGATGAGAGAGACAGAGATAAAAACAGAGATGCTCACAGAGAAGTAGATGGAGAATATAGCTTCAACAGTTAGGTATGGGTTTAGAGAGGAAGGAGGAAGAAGAAGACAGATGAAAGAATATTTATAAGACACCTTCACGAAATGGTCGGTTCTTCTTTATATTTACATATACTACCATGTTATTATAAATACTTTTACTTTTTGACCCTGGTTTTTAATTTAACAAAAACACCCCAGATTATTTGGACCACCTCTTGTATTTTAATCAAAGTATTTTTTGGGTTTATTTGATAAATAACTAATTTTTGAGTTAAAAACTATAGAAAAAATAACTTTTTTTAACATTTTGAGCCCTCTATTTTGTATAACACAGATCTTCTAGTTGTGTAAAAAAAGTATATTACTAACTATAACAGTCATATATTAATAAATTTATTTGGTATATAAGCAAATACATATCAAATTTGGAAGGTAAATTCAAAATTATTTATTGTTTGTGACGCGTATCACGAAAGTGTGAAAAATATTATGTTAAATAATGTATTATTAAATAGAGATATTACATTTTTGAAAAATGACACATAAGATATACAGTGTCGGTCTAACTAAGGATAAAAAAATTTGATCATAAGATCTATCAACCATAACCTTATTAAATCCTAAAATATTTTTTTTCTAACTTAACTCATTTCATTCAAAAAAGATAAAAAATCTAATGTTGAGGTACATGATTCACAAATGACTGATTTCTGAAAAACCACCTAACATTGTGGGACAGAAAATCAGTTTTATGGTTTAAAGTTTTATGAATCAAGGTGAAGTAGCGAAAAAGACTTTAGAGTCTAACAAATTCCTCTGTATATAGTACAAATGCTAGCCAGCTTCCTAGATCTTCAATCATCTTCAATACTTCTTAAAACAGTTATGTACAGAATAATGATTAGATGACTTAACTAATTTGAACCTTAATTTTTTCTTAGATGGCTTATGCTACCGAATGAGCAATTATAGTTATCTAGCCCTATTACTTTCTTTTCTTTTCTTTTCTTGACCAGAAATGATGGCTTATGGAAAAGGAGGATATATACTGGTCCATCTATCAAACTAGGTTTTAATCAAATCTTAATCGAAAGAAAAGAGAAAAATCTCTTATAAATTTAAAATCATCAAAAGCTGTCTACAAATAAAAAATCTCTTATTATGTTAAAGTAGATGATGTCCCGTGTTATGCATGAGTTATATAATATTTATTTGTTTTATTTATTTATTTTATAGTTTGATTTGTATGTATAAATTTATTAATTAATTATATATATATATATTAAAAATAAATTTATAGTGATCACCAGTGTTGTACACAAAATGTATTTTTATATCTATTTACTTAAGTTTGATGCATTATAATTTTGCATATAATTTTTTTGACTCGTGTCATTTACGTTTTGATTCATGTTTTTATATGTTTTAGACTTGTTTATAACTTAATTATTAGTCTCGTATTTATTTAGAGTTTTGAAACCATATTTATTTGGTTTTAAGATCTATTTTAAATTTTGCAGTGTTATACATTATCGATAGAACACATATTTTTATTTATTAATATTGTAAGTAATTTATCAAGTATATACTAATATAAATAAATATATATATATATAGTATTTTAAACTTGTATTTATTTAAATTTGTATATCTATGTATATTTTTGTTTTATAGTATCGATTTGACACATGTTTTTATTTATTAATATTTTAATCAATTCAACAAGTATATACTAATATAAATTAATGTATAATCATCTTATTAATATGTATTTGTAAATTAAAAAAAACCGATATTTAATATAACTAATATAATTTTTAGTTTGTGAAAACTTGAAAGTTGATATCATTAGTTATTTAGTTTTTATAAATGTTGATAGCGTTAGTTATTTTATTTTGTTATCTTATAATTAAAATATATATTTATTTTTACTTTCTATATATAAGTAATATTTTTGTGAAAAAATGGTTTATTTTCTGCATATTTATATTGAGATTATAGATTTTTTCCGTTTTTATGTCTTATATATATAACAAATATATTTATTTTAAAAAATTAATACTTATAATCAAAAAATATATATACATATTATTATTAATATATTTACTAAAATTTCAATTGTATATAAAATTTATAAGATATATATTATCTTTTATATATAATACTTACAGTCAAAAATAATGTTTTAGTAAAAAAATTATTACATACATATAAGATAGATATCTTTAAGTCGTCTTTCAAGTAATTCAAGGTAATCAACAAATTTTAATCCGAACACAGAATCTGGTAGAAGATTTGTTGGCTTAATTGTGGTTGTGTACATTAAAGAGACCTTGAAGTTATGAGTAAAAGTACGGTAACCTCGTATTGTAGGAGAAACTGGTAGGTTTGTAATGATTTTAGTACTTCATTGTTCAAAAAGTTTTTCGAATTTAGAAAACCAATTCATTCTTCTTCACATTACAGTAAATTTATCACCATGAAATATATACATATATATATATATCAATTAATTAGAAAATATTTTTAATCATTATTAAGGTATTCACATAGATAAATTATTAATAATGTACCTTAAAATCACAAAGAACCATATCAATAGTTTGAACATGTACTTTAGTATATATTTTCTAGAGTTTTAGAATTGTAACTTTAATCTTCCAGGTTTATTTGTTGGGTTTCAACGAAAAAATTTCAGAAAAATACACGATGAAGAAAAGAAAAAATCGAGAGAAAAATAGAGTACAAATTTTTTTGTTGTTGTTTAATTTGTCCCGAGATGTTTTTAATATAGATTTTGATTAAAAATTTTATTCTATTAGAATTAGGAATATCATTTGTTTGATTTCCCCTAAATATAAGGTATTGGAATTTGGATTAGGAATATTTCAATAAAGTATTTATCTGGTGTTTTCTATTGTGATGAACAATAATATTTAAATTAAGTCTCTTATGAAAATACAAACAAACTTATTTGTTAAAACAAACAAACTCATCTTAAGTTTCTTATCAAAATCCAAACAAAAGATTTATTTTAAAACCAACGAAAATCAAAACTTAATTGGTTAAAGATTTTTTTTTAAACAAAAAAAATCAAATTTTAATTGGTTAGAGATTTCATTTTAAACCAACAAAAAATAAAATCTTAATTGGTTAAGGTTTTTTTTTAACATACGAAATTCAAATTTTAATTGGTAAGAAATTCTTTTTTAAATTAACAAAAATCAAATCTTAATTGCATGAAGTTTCATTTTTAATTGTATGTTTTTATTTAAATCCATTTAAAACAAATAATTTGTTTATAAAAATAATCTTATCTAAACAAAAAAATAAATTAATTAGCTTAAACAAATTAACCAATCAAAGCAAATTTAAGGAATTTAAATCTAACTATTGAATTAAATATAAGGTATTTGGTTATTCATAAAATTAATGTTATTATCATAATTTAACAAACGAAATCTATTTAATAAAGGATCTTATCATAATCTTAACTAACTTATTTTTTAAAATAACTATAACTAAAAAAATCAATTTAAAGTTCAAAAATACAACCAATCAAATTAAGGTTCAAAAAAGTGACCAAATCATAACCTAAAAATCTCTATTAATGACATAAAAAAATTATTGCTATAAAGAGATCAAGATAAGACAAAATCATGTGACAAATTATATAAACAAATGTTACTCAGACAAATTAATTAGTTAAAATAAATCGACCAATAAAAACAAATTTAAAATTTAAAATCTCTATTATTTGATTACAAAGATATGAAAATTTTTATTGTTACGATTTTATTATAATAGAGATATAAGTTAAAAATCTTTTATATTAAAATTTAAAAATTATTAATATTATGTGTATAAAGATATTAATAATAATTAGTTAAAAAAATTATCAAATATTATCAAGAGATAATTTTTTTTAATTATTATAAAATATATGAATCTATTAACGCTATAATTTTATTATATATGGAGATTTGGATTAGAAATATCTCAATATTATATTTTTTGTTGTTTTTATTGCGTTGACCAATAATATTTAAATGAAAAATTGTGATAATTGTCCTTTGGTGAATATTAAATAGATCTTGTTTATTAGTTTTTCTATTAGGATTAGGAATATAATTATTCAAGAGATTAAAATTGTAATAGAATAATTTCAAAAATAATCTCAAAGTAGGCGAGATGTGATAATAATAATCAGAATATAATTAATTAATAATATTTAATCTAGATAATAATAATTAATTAATTAATTAATTATAGAATCTTATCAGAATATAATTGTGTGACAAATATTATGTGATAATCTTTCCTAGTAACAATTCAATCTAATCCAAAACAAATAATATAATACGGTACTTAAGTCAATGCTACGCTTTTATTATATAAGAGATAAATAACTACCCTTGGGGTTAGAGTGATAGACTTAATAAATAGGGGCCAAAAGAACAAATCGACCAAAAACAAATGACGAATTTAGAAAAGGCTGAAAACTACTCAACCACAGAGCCCAGCTCTGTAACTGGGCGAATCAGAACAATCAGGCCCATTATTTGTAGATGTGGATTCATCACCTACTTCAACTGCACAAACACAAAGCCCAGTCCAACAACATCACTCTGATAGCCCAATCCAAATTGCAATTAATAATATTATCAAAACATCGTACACGTGTTTGGCTATGATCCTATTCTTCCGAGTTGAAGCCTTCTCATTGGTTGCATGACGGTACACAAACAGGTATAATCCTCTGCTCCCATAACTAGATAACACAATATTCTCCATCATCCTATTGGCTAATCAGAAACAACGCGTTTAAAGAAGAACACGTGTCCTACTACATACTTTTTGTGCACATTTACTTGCCCACAAAGGAATTGGACTATATATTTATTCAACTCTCCTCCAACTTTTTTTGACAAAAAAATCCTTTTGTAGAAATTTGACCTATCTTTTTTTTTTAGATTTTTTTTTTCTTAATCTTCGTTGTTTTTCGTATCCGTAGTTCAAGGGTTTACAATGGTTGAGGAATTTAGTTTCGATGATTTACCCTTCGAGGAAGACTTCTTCTTCGATTTTGATCCTTCACTTGTTACTGAATCTCCTTTGGCCGAGAATTTTGTTCGGTCTTCTCCGGAGATGATTGGAGAAATTGAGAACCAATTGATGAGTGATGAGATTCAGGAGGAGCAGAATTTTGTGGAATTAGACGATCAATCGGTTTTAGAGTTCATATCGGAGTTGTTCGTTGATTATCCAACAAGTGATTCCGGCACCGTTGATTTGGCTACCGATAACGTAAACGCCGGAAAGGAACCGGTAAGCTCCGATGATTCTGGTAAGGAGAATGTGGATAGTTTTGTTGAGAAGAAGTCAAATGATTCCGGGAGTGAGATTCAGGATGATGAAGGTAAGGTGGAGAGCGAGATTGAAGAAATCGATGATGCTGTGGCCAAGAAAAGAAAAAGGTATATCTGATTTTACTCTTCATAAAAAGGAATTGTATATTATGGTTTTAATCATATTCTTGTGATGTTGGTTGCCTTTAGATTTGCTAAAGGTGTGTTATGTGTAAAAAAAATATTGCGAACAAATCTTAGAAGTAACTTATAGATACATATGTGTGACATTGAAGAGGTGATGTGATACTGAGTGTTAATAAATGTTTACATAGCTTGCTCGTTGTTCATGTTATTTGCAGAGTTTCTGATATTCTTGTGAATTGTTCCTGGTAATCTTGTCTAAGTAGACTTTTTAGTTCAAAGTCATGAGATAAAAGTGATGTGATTGGTTTTGTCATGTTTGATGGTCTTTTAGATTGTTATAAAGTGTTATGCTTTGAAAACAACGTGAGAGTTGATGATTGGGATGTGAATTGGTTCAGGCGAGTAAGAAATAGAGATGCGGCGGTTCGATCGAGGGAGAGGAAGAAAGAGTATGTGCAAGATCTAGAGAAGAAGAGTAAGTATCTCGAAAGAGAGTGCTTGAGACTAGGACGAATGCTTGACTGTTTCGTTGCAGAAAACCAGTCTCTACGTTTATATTTGCAAAAGGGTAGTGGCAATTATACTTCCATGCCGACAAAGCAGGAGTCTGCTGTGCTCTTGTTGGAATCCCTGCTGTTGGGTTCCCTGCTTTGGTTTCTTCTGGGAGTAAATATCATTTGCCAATTCCCTCAACTGTCCAACACAAAGTGTTGTTACCTCCACCGGGCAGAACCAGAAAAGCTGGTTCTAAGCGGACTAGGGAGTAGTAACAAACCATCTGATACCGACGTGAGTCGGAGATGCAAGGGTTCAAGGCCTAGGATGAAACACCAAATCTAAACCCTTGTTGCTTGAATCTTTTTTAACTGCTCTTTTGCGCATTTGAGTCGTAGATGAGTTTATCGTCTCTTGTTTGTATTTTGGCTGTCTAAATAGTTTCATGTCTAATATGGATAAATTAAGCGGTCAATGTGGATTATCTCTATTTCAACTCATAAATCTACTTAATCATGTTTTAGCTTACAAAATCCGCAATTGTCGTTAATTTTGAGGCGAAAATTTAGGCAATATTACTCCTAATTGCCAAAGAACATATCATTCACTAGGTTGCTTAAGAATTATTTCTAACATCAAAACCTGTTTCTGTCAGTGTTTATGGCATGGCTAAAGATTATATATACTACATATATTTTCTTCATATGTATTGATTTGACTTTGATTTTAGATGTGTTAGTCAACAGTTTATTAGAAAAAGAATTAGCAATTTTCCGTGTTAGTAAGCATTTTTCGATACTATAATTTTTATCCGGTGAAAGAAGAGGCCTCCGTTTTGGGCCAGTAAAGACAAATCGGCCCAACTAGAAATCATCAAAAACCAACTGAAAGCTTCCGTATGTATCGTCTTCGTCATTCAGTCACCGGTTCGATTGATCTCGAGATATTTTGCAGAAGAGAAAGATGTCGTTCATGAGAGGAGAAGCCTTAGTCTCGAAGCTTGCTGCGCTCGCTAAATTCGCCGTTCTACCTGGAGCCATGGTCGCTTCTCTCATCTACTCGCCGCCGGATTTCTCCAAAAATTCTAAAACTTCCAAATAGGTCAGATTCTCCTCGATTACTTTATGTTTCCTTCCGATGTTCTCGTGGTTAGGGTTCCGATTCATCGATGTAGTCTCTTTTTCTTCGCGATCTCTTCTGGTGTAGTATTGAATTCTGTGATTTTCTCGAGTAATATTTCTGATTTATGTGTGTTTTTGAGTTATCGGATCTTGAATTACAATCAGCTTTAATTCGTGGCGGTGGATGTCAAATATTATCAGTGATTGCTTCTCTTGTTGTATCGAAATTGAGCTTTTAAAGTATGTCATCATTTTGGTAAAATTGCAGATAAAATCCAAATTTCATATATAAGTTTATGATCTTTAAACTTGTCTGATTTTGCAATTTGGAAGGAATTATTTGTTTGTAGAATAGAGATTAATGAATACATTTCCTCTTATCTGGAAATTGGTATCATCAAAATCAATATGAACAAATCCTGAAATCACCTTCTTCTTCTGGATGCAGGTTACAAATCTCAAAACTATGTGACCTAAAGAGCTTTTTTTTTATCTCTTTCATGAATGTAATTTCGTGATTCACTGGAATGTTCCGAATAATGTTTCATGTTAACTTTCTCCATTGAATATATGCACAAGCTATTTTGCTTTTGATAGAGAAAACTCTTCTTTATGATAGTTGAAAAAAGACAAACAAAAAACAAAAGAGAGAGGTGGGCAATATAATGAGTTTCGAATAAGAACTTAGATAAAAGTATTTTTCTGGTGAAAAACTTAGTAACATATGGAGCTTTTATTCATAGACTTTGCATTCTTCATCAGCTGGATTGGTCTTGCAGAAATCCTCCAAAGGGTCTCCACTTCCAACAGCTACTTCTCCTGGCCATTTGCTAGCCACTAGATGAGCCAAATCAACTACTCTTTGGCTAAAATAAGAAAACACAAACACATAAGTACACAAACAATCATAGATCAAAATATGAATCAAAGGTGATTATACTAAGTTCTGTATCTCACCTGTAACCCCATTCATTGTCATACCAAGCGACAACCTTGACCATATCATCACCCATGACCATTGTTAAGGAAGAGTCAATGCTTGTAGAGACATCAGAGCACCTGAAGTCAACAGAGACAAGTGGTGCATCACAAACATCTAAGATGCCCTTCATTGGTCCATTGGCAGCTTTTCTGAAGGCTTCATTAACGTCCTCTGCCGTTAAACCTTTCTTCTCAACGTTCACAACAAGATCGACCACTGAGACGTTTGGGGTTGGTACACGGAGTGCAATGCCATTGAGTTTGCCCTTGAGTTGAGGCAGAACTAATGAAACTGCCTTTGCTGCACCGGTGCTTGTAGGCACTATGTTCAATGCTGCAGCTCTTGCACGCCTTAGGTCCCTGTGTGATGCATCTAGAAGCCTCTGAAACATTCATTGCAAACATATGTTATTGTTGTTGTCAATGAAACTTGGGTACACACAAAAGGATGGATCTGTGGTAAGTGTATTACTTGGTCTCCAGTGTAGGAGTGTGTTGTTGTCATTGTCCCCTTGATGATTCCTGTAATTCAGTTCATGTATGAGCTCAAAGAAACCATTTTGAACATGTAGTCAGTAGAGAAAAGCAATGTACCAAATTCTTCATCCAAGACTTTGGCAAAGGGTGCCAAACAGTTGGTAGTGCAAGATGCATTACTGTTAAAGAGAGACCAAAATGAAGCATGAATACACGAAACTAATCTTTGTCTCAATGAGAGTGGTCTTTAAGTTTCAAACAGACCTGATGATGTTAGCTACGTCGTGACCATAGTCTTTCTCATTGACTCCGACAACATAAGTAGGGATGTCAGCACCTTTGGCTGGTGCTGTGATGATAACCTTAGAGGCTCCAGCTTGAATATGCTTTCCTGCTCCTGGCCCATCAACAAACACTCCTGTTCCCTGAAGATCACAACCATAAGTTTCAATTAGTTAAGTTTCTTATGCACTTAGCTATTATATATTTGGAGTTTTAGATAGACCATAACCTCGATAACAATGTCAATTCCAAGCTCAGCCCATGGAAGCTTAAGAGGGTCTCTGTTAGAGACAACTTTGATGAGCTTACCATCAACGCTGATAGTTTCATTGTCCACAATTTTCACTTCAGCCTTAAAGGTTCCAAGCATGGAGTCGTACTTGAGCAAGTGGGATGCCTGCAGTTCCATCAATGTCAAATGTGTTCCACAAGAGAGATTGCAAAATCTAACAGGTACTTACGTTCTTGACACCACCACTGTCGTTAACAACAACAACTTCGAGAGGAGAGTCTTTGCGTCCGTGCCAACACCTTAGGAAGTTCCTACCAATCCGTCCAAACCCGTTAATTGCAACCTTCAGTTTGGCCACTGTCTGACCTCTGACGGGAGCAGATGTCATTGCACCCTAGTATTACACAAACTCATCATATATATATGCACATTCATATATAACTCTAAAACTATTGTTTCAATCAAAACTAATCAGTCACCTTGGGGGTGATTTGTGCAGCTATGGCATCAAATAAAGATGCCTCCCCACCGTTACTGCTGGCTCTAAGGCCGGAGAATTCAGCCACTTCTAGCCTCTGTACAATTAGTAGCAAGAGAAACAGATCAAACAAACCATAACACACACACACACACACATAGAGGGTATTTGCTAGATAGAGAGAGTTTGTTACCTTGGAGGAGCATTGAGCAGGGAAAGAGTGAATGGCACTCTTAGACAGAAGCCTTGGTGTAACCGGGATTCTGGAGACGGCGAGAGCTGCATGTGTGGCCATATCTACCAAAGAAATAAGAACAATCTTCGAATGCCACTGATCAGTTTTTTAAGCATTTAGCTTATATACTTACATACACACATCCTTTGGTTTGATCATAATCAACCAATGGTTCAAAGTGAAGCAAAGAAATATGTGGTTATTATGTAGGTAAGATACAATTGGGATAAGATGCTCTTTGTCATTGATCACAAGTTTCTCAAGACATGTCATTTATTTTAAAATCTTTTGTTTCCATGTCATATTTTTCCTTCTAGGAACTTAAGCTTAGAATCTAGATATTAAATTGTCTCCTCAACCTCATGTTTGGTATATGTATGATATCTTTCAACTCGGTTTCGGAAAAAACAAACAGAGAACAAGGCAGTCGTTTGAAGATAAGACTAAAAGTTGTATAACATTACACAGAAACAGCGAACAAATTATTGGGACCATAAGAAGTTATCACCCTTGATTCAATACAAATCCCAAAACAGATGACTTTTCAGGCTGTAGCTTCGACTTCATCGGTGTTTAGAGCTGCACCATTCGGGGTATCTTCTGATTTGAGCTGAGAGGACACATCGTCTATAGCAGAGTTGAGCTGAGCAATTTTCTCAGCCAGTACCTTCCGTGTTTTCTGTATTACAGAGTTTTGTGTTAATATGTAAATCAATTTAAAGAGACAAAGTATGACTCGTTCATGTGAACTCGGCTTAGCAATACATAGAATGGCATCAATGGTTGTCAAAGAATGGAAAATATAGCCATTATTACAGCTCACCTCCAAAGCTTTTTCCTCATCATATATGAATTTAGGCAATTTCCTCATGAGATCTTTTCGGTCTGCTCCAGCTATAGCCTTACTGATCTGATATTATTCACAAAAATAACATCACAAATTGATGAATCTTAGTCAAGGAGAATGCAGACAGGGTCATAGTATGAAGACAGGCTCTAAGAGTGATCAACTAAACCATGTAAAACAGATTACCACCTGTGGTGCATATACACATCCGAGGGCACCAACTATAAGTCCACCCAAAATAAACCCTCCAACAAATAAGCCAGTGCTGCCTGAACCATCATCATCTCTGCAATATTACATGCTATTAGAAATTGCAAACAGTCGGTGTAAACATAAGTTCCAATCGGAAAGTAAAGTATAGTAACAAATATTATTCAAGTGGTACAATGTTTATAGTCAAACTGTCTGAACTCTCAATAGTTTTGTTCATAACAAGAAACTACACATTATGATTGAATGACTATGGATATTGGGATAACTTTTATAGTATATGTAATATTCCACCAAGGCCCAATTATAAAACCAATAAGTAAAGGATCACCTATATACCTGTATGCTGATTGAATGGTTAGGATCCTTTTCCTTCTAGGAGCAGAAGCATGCAGTTTATTGCAGCGATTTGATCCAACAGAGACACTGACACATGGCTTTAGGGAAAAGCCTAGCATGATAATAACAAAGAGCAGTGAATCAAGAGAGCGTACTGAAGACGATGTCAACTGGGTTCGAGAGAGAAACACAAAATTGCTTCTTTTCACTAATATGAACTGAGAAAGCAAAGATTGTTCCTAACGATATATAGATTAGGCCAAAAGACAACAAAATTGGATTTAGCAACAAAATTCCAAACTCTAATCTCAGCCAAAGCCTCTTCAAGTTATAAATTTGCATCAAGAAACCACTTTTAAGAGTAATACTGAAAATCAGCACAAGCAAAAGAAAATACCCTACATTGCAAAATCGAGAAGACGTATCATCGATTATAATCCACAGCATCAGTACCAATTAACGTTGAATTTATCCGATTGATTTGTTATCTGGGGAAATCTAGAAATCTCAGTAAATATATCAATCTGAATCCTCCAATACACAATCAAGTTCGCGAAACATATCAGAACTGTAAAATGGTTTCTTTTATCTAGTAAACGATCAAATCTCAGTAATACAAAGGGACATAAAACCCGAATGAAGAGATAAGAGCCAATATATCGGACGATGATTACTGTACACATTTGCAAGATCGAAGAGCTTTACCAGATGAAGATTGGAGTTGTGGAGTATTCTTGGAGAGAGAGAGAGAGGTAGAAAGAGCGGCCATGGATAGACGAAACTGAGATCCTGACAGAGCAGTTGGACAACTGTGGACGTTCGATGATATCTAAGCTTTCGACACTCAGTGGTAATTATTAATTATAAATAATTAAATTTAAATAATAAAATAACAAATTGAATTAATACTGAAAAATGATATTCGACTGGTGGCAGAAAAAAACACAACAATAAAAATTAGGAGAAATGAAGATGAAATTAGTTTGGATTATGAAATCGGGATTTGTCCATACGCAAAATTAGCCTCACACCATTCCAGATCGGTTTCAGATAATATACCTATTTAGAAACTATATATATCTATTTGTGTTTGGGTCCGTTCCGCTTGGTTATACATTGGTTTGGATTTATACCCGTTTAGTAATTAAATACAATCCGATTAGGGGTGTGGTTGGTAATGATTTTTGTTGTCTATAGAGCAAAAATCTTTCCTCACCATTTAAATTGAACCAATCATGTTTTAAATTTATTTTTGACTTTCATTGCTCTGGAAAGCTAATTTTTATTTATGGAATGTTTTTGACTGTAGAAAGTCAAAAACCGAAAGCCAAAATTTATAAGTTTTACAAATATAAATTCATACAGCAAAAAATTCTACAGCAAAAAAACCTACAGCAAAAAAATTTACAGCCAAAAATCCTACAGCAAAAAACTAAAAGCTACAGCCTTTACCAATTGATCCCTAGATTTTAATATCGGTTTTTGTTTGGATCAGGTATAAATATTAGACAATTTTTTAATTTCACTATATATTTCGAGTATTTCATACTTGAAGTATAAATATTTATCCGAAAATACATGTCCGAAAAATACCTAAATACCTTCTTTTTTTTGCAAATTTACCATAAAATCTCATTTATCTTGTTGGGTTTGTCACTCATATACTCTTGATATGGCCAGTTTTCATATCCACGAACCCAATTCATATGCATAATAGTCTGATATGGGCCAGTTTTAATTTAAGCCTATCAAACTGACCCTAAAATCCATTTTAATTCTGTTAAAATCTGTTAATGAATCTAGACATATATAAGCTTAGATTGATCCTTTCCAAGCATTAGTCGTTAGACGAGGTATTTCTTCTTCATACTCCAATCTGTAACACAATAGAGATTTTCAAGAGAAAGTTCCTGAAGAGAGATGTACTCACAATTGTGAGGAACTCTATAGTTCGTTGTCCATGATTTCAATTTATTTACTTCGTTTGAATCCGCAAGTGATTTTGAGTTTGAGAGTATCAATTCCGTTTTGATCATCATCTTCTCTAAAGATCGATTCATTGATTCCGATCATCGCTAAGCTGCATCAACATATGTCTACATGAATTCGGGTCAATCAGATATTCATTCTAATATCAGCTCTGTTCAAGGTATTACCTGATATCCATGTGGATAGAAGAAAAGGGCCTAACGAATATTTCCGTTGCTTTCAGATACTACTTGATACTCATTATTCGAGGTTGGTTTAAGTTTAGGTTTTTGATTCCAGATATTTTGTGTATACCTACACAAAATTAATAATCTGTGTAAAATGATAGTAGAGATTATTTTAGTTATTGTGTCCTATACATATAATAATAGATTATTCTTTTTTTATCAACATTGTTCATTGGATCAATAAGACTTGATCTACAGCCTAAATGTTTGATTTAGAGCCGGCGGGATATGAACTCATCACCTAGTGTCTAACTAGATTAGGGACAAACCACGTGGACCACCAGTTTCTTTGTATATAGTATACTAAGATTATTCTAAAATACGTATATATATATATATATTAAATATCTTTTTTACTATTGGCAAATTTTTCAAAAAATTAATTTTTGTGCTTAAAATATTTCTAACCAATAACATATTCTCCAATTTTGATATTGCGATTGTAGCTTCACAGTCTTCTATGCTAGCTCATATCGTAAATATTTCCATTTTTTGAAAATAGTCTTCCACACTATGATTGTCTTGCAACAATCTCTTTTGGTTTAGTTTTCGGTGGTAATGGGTCTTCCACCGTTACACATCCGGCTTATCACCAATTGATCCCACTAATTAATAACATAATCACATAATTAGGTGACTATGTTAACCCTCAACAATGGTGTCATCTTTCTTATCAAGGCTTGCATTTTTGGAGATTTGAAACACCATTTGGTTGTTCATCCTCCAGATTGTCATTGTTGCTAGTGTTTACTTCATTTGACATGTTTTTAATCATGCAAAAGAAAAGAGTAATTAGTAAAATATGCTTCACAATTTCTTTTTTTCGATAGATATTAAATTACAATAGTATAGGATGGAAGATAAAGATGATAATAGAAGATAAAAGAAATGCATACATAAACATTAATATATTTTGTTTATGTAATCTTTGACATATTTTGGAATATAATCGGTTTAAGGAACAAAAAAAAACATAAGAAGATAGTTTAAACGAGTAAAGCATTAAAAAACAAAAAAACCTCTCGGATCCGATTTTCAAGATAACTCCTTTAATCCTTTTTCTCGATGCCGGCGACGTCGGCGACGGTCTCCGCCGGCGTCGGGTCTCTTCTCTCCTCTCCTTCCGGGTTTTGTGCTTCACCTCTCTTTGTTTTCCCTCTTTTTTGGTTTTTTTCTTTTTTCACTCTCTTCTCTAGTCGTTGACGGGTTTAATGGTGATATGCGGCAAAGTCATGACCTCTGAGGAAAAGATCAGCTTCGATGCCGTCACTACTCCCTTCCTCCACCGGAGAAGATGAGTTTTGGGTCTCTTAAAACCCAGCCATATCCGGTGGCTCAAAACCTCCGAGAACTTACGCTCCACCTTCTATCATCCCGCGATTTGAATCCTCTACCCTCCGGTTCTCATATCCTCACCACCGGTGAGGCTATCGTCAGGTCCTTCGCTTCATCTTCTCCACCGTTGTGTCCTTGGGCACACACTCTCACTCTCTCCATTGCTATATCTCTGAAATCTTCAAACTCCTCCAGGAAGTTTGAAAGCTCAAGATCCTTCACAGATCTGAGAAAATTGACTAATCTTTGGTGGATATTCCGACGTCAAGGGTGTGGACCATCTTTAGCTTCTTCCGGCCGCGCCTGCAGAAACCTTAGAGCACCGCCCAGCTGTCAACGAATACAGGCCTCATGGCCTTGTGTGTGGACCTGGCCCAATAAAGGCCCACAGTCCAATTCCTTGAGCATTAGATCCAATTGTAATGGATCAGTCCATGGGGCTATTTTCAGGCAAGACTTTAAAGTAAGGTATGACCCATTTTCTTTTCTTTCAATTGTAGGAATATGGGTCTTTGAGGACAGATCCAGTTTCATGATTGTTAGAGAAAAATGTCGATCATTACCTTAATTTTAAGTCTGAAATTCTCTCCGTTCGGGAGAGAACCCTTTCCCGAGTCAACATTGGTTTGGATGTTTTTCAAAGCTCAATACATTGTGTTCAAAGAGCTTCCCAGGTGTTCGACCGACCTTCAAGACAACTGAACGAGGAATGGTTCACTATTTTCTCAAGATTAGTAATCAATATTCCATTCATTATCTTTTATTTCCAGTCGTTTGAGTTACTCCGGCTGGTGTTATTTCATTTATGCTTTCTGTATTAGATTAGAAGTTCTTTATTTCTCTTGTTGTGTAATCAAACTTATTAAGTAATGAGAAGAAGCAGCAAGTTGTTTGACAAAAAAAACATAAGAAGATAAAATGCTTATGTATGCAATTCTGGAGATCATCAAAACCTTTTTTTTGGTTAGTATAAAATATTTCATGTTCATGCTTCTTTTATTCGATTTATGACATATTATGACGTATCAAATGCAATATATATAAAATTCAGTTATTTAACGACTACTATTTTGGTTAGCTAATGACCTCTATTTTTTTTATTTTTTTTGTACATTTCTTTACCAAATATTCCGCATTCCCAATGAAACAAATCTGAGAACCTGTAAAATTAGAAAGAAAAGTAGAAAAAAAAACGAAGAAACAAAGTGATTAATAACTCACCAGATCTCTCAACACTTTTTCTACCATATTTACATGCATGTCAACGATAACATCATCATTTTCCTTTGCTCTCTCTATATCTCTAACTCTTACGTTCTATCTTTATTGTCTCTTCTCCATTGACATTGGATCTATATTGTAAAATACTATTAGAATAAGAAGAAAAAAGAAAATGGGTGGAGGTGGAGGTGGAGGAGACGACGGTCCACGACAGCTAGATCAGACACCGACTTGGGCCGTCGCTACAGTTTGTGGTGTTATCATTCTAATCTCCATTATTTTAGAACTCATTATTCACAAAGTTGGGGAGGTCATTTTCATACACAATTTACATTTTTATTCATGCTTTATTTTTCTTATCTTTAGTTTACATGGTAGAATATGTCACGTCCAGTTAGATTTGTGATTCTTGGACAATATATAAATACGTGACAATCCTCTTCTCTTGAAATAGATTTTCGGTGTGAGTGAAGTTTATAGTAATATTATATTAGAGTTCACACCCAATCGATAATGGATGGCTTGTGGATGAACAGTCCTACAAACTTCACGCTTCAAATAATTAGTCATGAATGTGAGGGATGTTTGTTACAATATCTCATATTGGTTATAGTTGTGATTATTAGGCAATATATAAGTATGTTGCTTTCTTCTTCTTTTGAATTAGGTTTTAGCGATGAGTTAGGCTCATACTAATATTAGAGCACCTCTATTGGAGAGAGTCTCTTAAGAATAAAAATATAAAAAATAATGATAAGAGGAGGGAGAGCAGGAAATGAGTCTTTTAAATAAAAGATTTAAGAGATTATCTCGTAAATAATAAGAAACTCTCAATCTATGTGGCTTTCTATTATTGGCCTATATTTTTTCTATAATTAAAATTTAATTACAAATATAGATTATATTAAAATATTAATTTTTTATTGATAAGAAACTCAAAACAATAAACTCATGGGTGGAGATGGTCTTACATTTTTTTTATAGGTTTTCGAGCGACGAAAGAAGAAAGCCTTGTTTGAAGCTCTTGAAAAGATAAAAAGTGGTATATGATCCATATTTATGGTTTCAAAATTTTCTATTGAGTGATTTGGTTCGCACTTAACAATTGTTAACCTATTGTAGAGCTAATGGTTTTGGGATTTATTTCTCTACTGCTAACGTTTGGACAAAACTACATAGCGAGTATATGTGTTCATTCGAAATATGGCCATGCAATGTCGTTTTGTGGTCCAAATGATGGACCTAGCAAAACAGCTGATGATAAGAAACTTAAGGAAACAGATCACATGATGAAGCTTCTCTCCATTCATCGTCGTTCTTTGGCCGATGCTGCTCCAGTTAAATGTGAAAAAGTAATATTATTCCCTTTAATATTCTTATTTAAACTTGTTGCATGAAATTTAAATGTTGTGTATATAAATGAAGTCGGTTTTTGTTGTTTCAGGACGACTATATACCACTTATATCACTGAATGCATTACATCAAATACATATTTTTATCTTCTTTTTGGCCGTGTTTCATGTGATATATAGTGCTATAACCATGATGCTTGGAAGAGCCAAGGTATTTGTATAAAATTGACATGTATGGTTTATTCATTGATCTCTTGATAATGTTCACTTTTTCATTGAAGTAATTTCTTTTCCATAAACATAGATTCGCGGCTGGAAAGTATGGGAGCAAGAGGTCATCCATGAACAAGAAATGTTGAATGGTAAACCGAACTCTCTTTTTTTGTCAACTAAAAACTTCATGGACTCTATTTTTATTTTTTTTATTTTTTTTGACACTGACTCTATTTTTATTTATATATCTATTTATTTAACAATTCGATCGATAAGATCCGATATCTATTCTAAATCGAGTATGAGCATAAAATCTGAACCCAAAAATCTGAACCAGACTTGACCCAAAAATTCATTCAGGTCCAATAAATTACCCTATTGTGTATTAAGTTTGATACCCATTAGGTTCCATTAGGTTGGGTAAAATCCAAAATTAGTTGGTACTTATTTTGACTCAAATAGTATATATACAGTAGCCATATAGTATAAATACAATACTCGAATTAAAACCTCTTAAAATCTCAAACAATATCACGTGGATATTATGCAATTCCCTAAAATCGAATTATGGTAGGAAAAGCAGTAGTGATAGACTTAATCACTTGATCAACGACACTTCTCATGATCCAATTATATATCTCTACAAACAGTAATTAAAAATGATTTATTTTTCTCACTTTTTCTTTTTGATATTTCTGCAGACCCTTCGAGATTTAGACTCACACATGAAACATCATTTGTCCGAGAACATGTGAATACTTGGGCTAGCAATAAAGTTTCCTTCTACATTGTATGATTTTCCATCATTTACTATTGGTCAATTGGTCTTTCTCTTCATATAATTCTCATGAAAATAGTAAATACGTTTTTTTTTATTTTCTTAAGATGTGCTTCTTCCATCAAATGATCAGATCAGTGAGAAAGTCCGATTACTTGACAATGCGACATGGGTTCATAAGTGTAAGTGCACAAAACATCACACACAATACAATAATTTTTCAAAAAAAAAAAAAATTGTGATTGTTCAAAACAAAACATCTTTGTATTTAGGTCCATTTGGCATCGAGTATGAAGTTTGATTTTCAAAAGTACATTAAACGGTCGTTAGAAGACGACTTCAAAGTAGTTGTCGGAATAAGGTTTTGTAATAATATATTTCTTTCATTTCACATACACACATATGTATATATATATATATATATATTTATTTTGTTCTAATGCAATCTAATATTATGATTATAGACCAGAGCTATGGGCCTTTGTAATGATTTTCTTACTAGTTGATGTTCACGGTAAGTCTTTTCTTTTAATCATAATTTCACATTATATTATATCTTCTTTTGGTTCCACAATAAAATCTAATAGTTTTTGCATGTACATAAATATTTATGTTAAATAAAATAATGAACAGGATGGTATGTTACTACGATAATCACCATGATTCCTCCTTTGGTAAGTGATTAGTTAAGCTCTATTGTAACTTAATAATAAGAAGAATAAAACAATGTAATTTTGTGAGCTAATTTTGGGTTATTCAAAAGTTAATATTAGCAATAGGAACAAAGCTTCAAGCAATTATATCATACATGGCATTGGAGATTCAAGAGAGACATGCAGTCATTCAAGGAATGCCACTTGTTAATGTCTCTGACCAACATTTTTGGTTTGGTAAACCTGCTCTTCTTCTTCATATGATTCACTTCATTTTGTTTCAGGTAATATTATAGACATATGATAATTAAAATAATATATAACTGATTTTAATCGATGATTCCTAATATTTTCTATTTTTTAACTTTTCAGAATGCTTTTGAGATTACTTATTTTTTCTGGATATGGGTAAATTTTTCATTATCTTTTTCTTCTAATTAAATTTTGTGTACATATTAATTTTTTAGGATATAATCTAAAAAAATAAAAAAACTTCAAATCATCATATTTCGTGTCTTTACTTAATTTTATCTATAAACTATACAAGTCGATCACACGAAACAAAAATAATACGCAATGTAATCTTCATATTTGTTTTATATTTTTTTACCATCATATACATTATATTTTCAAAATTTTAAGAGTAGACATTGACTTTTCATCAGAAGATATACAATTTGATACTCTTTATCATAATTTGAACTTTTTTTGGTGGCGGGTGATATTGAATATTAAATAATTCCGAGTGATTGATTTGTATTTTTTTTAGAGATGAAAAGTAAAATTAGTAATTTAGAGATTTGTAAAAGAATTTGAAAAAATCCTTTTGTTCTACAAATTTTTTTTTTGTGGTAAAAATGTTAGTTTGTTCTACAAAGTTATCTAACAATGAGATAATGATTCTTGTTACAGTATGAGTTTGGGTTAAGATCATGCTTTCATCACCATTTTGGCCTTATAATTGTTCGTGTCTGTCTAGGGTGAGTAATTTTTTCATTAATCCAAAAAAAATCAATTTAATTTTTTATTAATAAATATTCAAGTTGTTAAGTTTGTGACAATTGAGTATATGGTATTGAATTTAGGGTTGGAGTACAATTCCTCTGCAGTTATATCACACTGCCCCTTTATGCTCTCGTTACTCAGGCATGCCAAAACTATACTAATGTTTTTTCTTCAATTATAATGTTCTTTATAGTATGCATTTACTTATATCATTTATGCTTATTCATGTGTAAAATATATTTACAGATGGGTTCGACGATGAAACGATCAGTGTTCGATGAACAAACTTCAAAAGCATTAGAACAATGGCACAAGAAAGCAAAGAAAAAGAATGAAAAGTGAGAATAGTTTGGCTTCTCCTTTGATCAATAGACCAGTAGATAATGCATACCATGTCCTGTATTCATAGCCTTTTTTAGAATCAAATATACAAACAAATAAGAAGTTCCATCATGTATAAATGTAAAAACATCACCCAATATCATTAGCTATGCAATTTCACATCAGGGTTCCTTATAGATTTAAGCCACATATCTGCCATTACTCTAGATGACAAGCTCCAAAACATATCCTCTTTGTCTTCCTTCTCCATTTTCTTTACATTACTTTTCTTCATCCCTTTCTTCCCCATTCCGTGTTCCACAAGCCATTGTGCCGCGGTTAGCCTTCGCTTCTCTGCTTCATTCTTCTTTACTCCTCCAATGTGCAAACTCACCACCTTTAATCCTTTCTCTTCATCCTCTTCCGCCTGCACCGCAACCACTGCAGTTCCTCCAACTGCCTCATATCGCCTCGTCGGGTCTCGGAGTTGTATTGTTGCCATAACTGTCAGTGTTTTCTGTTTATGGTTCTTCGTTTGCCATTCTTCGAGCGGAATGGTTGATTCGAGTGGATTCTTCTGGCTTTTGGCAGCAGAAACCACGAAAGGAGCGTCATCCTCAATCATATCTGCTTGAATCTTTAGTCCTTCAATCACCATTTCCTCTAGTTTCTGTAAAGAAACAGCTAAAACTTCTTCTGCAGACGTTAATGGATTCTCTTCAACGTTCCAGATTCCAGTCATTATTCTTTCTCTTCTTCCGCTGTTCATAGCATTGGACATTGTTTTTACAGCTGCAACAGTTCGCGCTGCGCTTGTATTCGCTCGTTCTTTGTTCCTCCCTTGTATAATCGCTGATGCTATTCCTTCGAAAGCCACTTGTTCTCCTGTTTTTCCCATAAGCTCGTCTATCGCCATAAGTGAAGATATCTTAGATTCTAGTTCCTCACCCAAACCTGCCATTCTGTGAAACAATTCGAATCCAGTGGCTGATCCAGCTTCTGGTAGTACCTGTAATAGACATGTTTAGATTCTTGTTTTGTAAAACTCGAATGTTCATGGATTTATAGGTTCAGGTCTTACCACAATCTGTTTTGAGATTTGCATAACAAGCTTAGGAGTGTCTTTCCTCATAACAATAGTGTCGAAAGGATTCATAGAAACTAAGTAACCACCGTCTCTTGTCTGAACAACGCATCCAATGCCTTTCCCGAGATCTGACAGATAAATCTCAGACTCTTCGTCTACTGATTCGCCGGACCTCAACTCAGTGATGTCCATTTTGTGCTGGTAAAATCTGAGCTTCTCACTTTCTTCATCCTCAAGCAACTGAAGAAACTCCTTTGTCACCGTCTGCTCCTCTTCATCTAACCTTTGTGACTCTGTTTCACCTTCCACTCCATCAGTTTCGTCTTTCATCATAGATTCAAGAGCTTTGATCTGCTTCGCAATCGAATCTAGCTCGCTTAGTCTCATTATGTGTCGTGGATCATCAACATTAACTTGTTGTTCCTTCATCTCAACTGATCTGTCGCCTACTGTCCCATAGGATTTCTCAGTTTCCATGTCGTCATCAAACTCAACTCCTTTGTCCACAACTTCAAAATCAGGTTCTTGATCATCTTCAGCTTTTTGCTCTGTTTCCTCTGCTTTCTGAGTATGCTTCTCTTCCATTTTCTCCTCTGGTTCATCCAGATTCAAATGCTCTATCCCTTGAAGATCCGACGCAGTCTCCCCCTCAGCTGCTGGTGTCCAGGCCTGGCTCCGGCTGGTCAACTTAGGGCTTGGGACACTAAATGATGTCTTTGATTGCTTGCGCCCAAAGGAACCAGAGAAATTCTTAGGTTTACTACTTGGCTTTATTCCAAACTCACCTTGTTTACTGTAAATCCCAGCTCCACCGTCTTTTTCCATGATCTGAAACCCTAACTTCAACTCCAATTCACCTCCTTTAGCTTTCCCTGAAAGTCCCCAACTCATATCCCACTGCCTAACCCTAGCTCCTTCATAGCTCATCTTCTCCACCGACTCCTGAATCAACTCACTCAAATCCACAACATGTCTTCCAAACTCCAGTTCCTTAGCATCCACAGCAAAGAGATAAATCAAAAACGGACGAGCCTCAAACTTAGCCGGAGTACCTTTCCCGTTAGCTGGCGAATAGTACACATGGCACTTGATGAAAAGCGTCTCCTCGAAATCTGCAGACCCTTGAGAAACCCTACAAGGCATTGTTTGGACAGCACCGTCTTTCGTTTCCTTCTTTCTCACGCAAACCCCAAGACGTAGACCGTTCATAGACGCAGGAAGATTCTGCGCCGCAACGACCTCCACTGATAACAAACAGCTTAACTTCTGCATTCCCATTCGAACCAGCCCTCGAATCGGCTTCCAATTCCATATCCCTCTTCTCTCTTCCTTCGTACTCGAGCCTGATAATGACTCCTCTGGTTTCTTGATACTCCTATTGGTCGGAGTCACATTCTCTTCCTCCTCAACCTCAAGCTTCGGTCTTGACCTCCATGGAGATAGCGACAAACGCCGAGCTCGTGGTTTCGATAGTGTCAGTTCCTCAACTCGTGTTGTACTTACTTCATCAGCTGAAGTGACAAGCGACGGAACAGAACTGCGTGGGAGAGCGAGAGAGTTGGTTCTCCGGTTTCCGATTGAAGCCTGAGGTTTCTGGTAAAGGTTTTCACTTAAAGCTTCAAGTTCAGCAAGAAGCTGCGTGTTGGAACTTCGGCTACCAGAATATTCACCAGCCATGGAAAAGAAGCTTTTCCTGGTTTTTTGTTTTGTTTAAGAAGATAAAGAAGATGAGGGTTTAATTGGGGTTTGTGTGGTTAGAATTATTGATAGGTTTCAGTGTTTGGTACGTTCGAAACAAAAAATGCGTATTAATTCGATTGGATGAGAATTGAGAATGTCGTGGCCTTCTCTCAACTCTGAAAGAGACACCAACCAATCTGGTCCCAGATGATTTAATGTTAAGAGTTTGACAGATGAAAGAACTTTATATCATGTAATAAATGTCAAGAGAAAACAAAGTTTTCATGTAAAGCGATTTTATATCACTGTAATATCATTTTGTGAATTAGGTGTGATCTGTTCCATTGTAGAGAAAAGTTTACATTGATTTAGGATACATTTTGAAACTATAATCAGTTTAAAAAATCGTCTATGGTTTTAGTCTAATGGATTCACTGAATTACAACTTCTTTCTCTGTCGTAGCCTCTTGACCGTGATCCCGAAGTATCGTTCATTGATCCATCAAGCTTTCTCTTCTTGCTTATAGACTTAGAAACGTCTTCTTTCTCATCCATGATCGATAAGAATCTCTGTAAACGAGTAGAACGAGAGGAGTCTTGATCCTGCGGTTGCTCTCTCGCAATAGCATCATCGCTTGGCTTCTCGTAGAGCTGACGAATGATCCTAACAAAGTAGAGGAAGAGAGCGAGGAAGCATGCAACTCCACATATGAGAAACAGACCCCAGAAGCTTTTTAGATGAAGCCTGTCTGATTCGAGCTCAGCGTTCTCTAGAGTACAAGCACTTTTCATTAGCCATTTGTCGTGGATCCTTTGCAGATCTCCGTTCTCTGCTAGCTCCAAGATTGCTGTTGATAAATCTATAGCTAGAGGAGAGTCTCTAGGAAATGCCTTTGTAAAACAATCCATAGCTGGAAATCAGTGTAAAACACAAAAGAGAGTTTTAGATCATATGTGTGATAAGATAGTTGTACTTACAAATCCCCAGCCGCTTTTGGTGAACTCTTGACCAACGATTCTATAAGCGCAGTTGCTGGAGAGGAAGAGTTCCACATAGGGACGTTCGTCGACAATTGCAGCAACGCCTCCTTTTTTTGGTCCATCTTTCAAAGCCTTTGCATAGGCTTCAGGTGTTCCAAGTGGGACGAGCCGTGACTCTGATATATTGAGCTCATTCCTCAAATAACTCTCTGCAAACGAACCCACCTGATACCCGATTCGATCATTCCTTTCTTTAAGGCTTTCAATTCCTTTGATTGGTGAGACGAGCTGCTGAACCGTGAGAATGGATGTGAGACTAGCCGTGTAGCTCGAATTAATTATTAGTACAATGAATAGCCATATGATCAGAACCAACCGGCCAAGTGTACTAACTGTGTTCTCTCCTGTCAAAACCAAGAGAAAGGCTCGTATCAGTCAAAGCCAGCAATCAGCAGTGAGACTGTATGTTTCATTTCTTTTCTTTTCACGTACTATGCGCAAAAAACATGGTGGAGAAGCTAAACCTGCAGATTTCAGACAAATGATAAACAGATCAGCCCAAAGAAATTGAAGTTGATCAACCTCCTACAAAATAAATGGGACTTGTTCTTTCTTTGTTACTCCTCTGATATACAGTTGACTGACCAAAGAATTGTGACGCATTGTCTCTTAGGCGTGCCTCTGAATTCATCATTAGTCCTATGCTCCAAGATCCAAACAACAATGCCGACAAAGAGAAAGCAGCAACCCGTAACTGCCCACATAAGTCGATTGAAAGGTCTGAGAAAAGCCCAAGCTCCTGAATTCAGTTTCTTAAAGGGAGCAACAACAACAAGTCCAGATGCTGCATACGGTTGTGTAAAATCTACAATCTTTGTCCGGTTTGTTACAATGGCAATATCACCGATTGCACCATCAAAATTCTGCAGTAGATTCACTTTAAAAGTATAGTGAAAAGGAAAAAAAGGAAAATATATCATGATGGACGAACAACTTATATTAGAAACATTGTAATATGCACTCACACCAGTTGTTATCATCTCAACCATATGTGTATAGCTTGGATTCTCCTTTCCGTTTCCATAAGGAATAAACTTTACCGGGAGTGCATACGGTAAAAGGTTAACTGCAGCTGTGAAGACATCAATGCAGAACCCTTTGAACATATTGTCCGTTCCACGAATCTGAGACACAAATTCTTTGTAACTGACACGACGAGGCACACCGATCTTGAGCTCTTTCCCATTGTTAGTAAAAACCCATCCACGAGGCTTTGTAAATGTCTCTCCCGGCCAAATTACATGTTTTAGTTTCGGGCTTGGTGTAGCAAAAGACATATTTTGTTGCTTCTTTATGCCGAGTGACTCAGGTGATGTTGTTGATAAACCAGAATTATTTGACCAGTAGCCTATAAGGCGAACACCAGTTCCTGCCACATTGATAATATCATAAGCTGGGAGGCTCCGAGACCTATCTCGAGTGAACTCAAGCTGTCCTGTTAAACCAACCATATGTGTTCCAAGGATATCCTTAAGAAGAGTTTCTCCACCATCAAAGACAGTCATTGCTTCTAGATTGAGATTACCGCCTTTCCCCAATGTATTAAGCACTGAATGATTAGAAAAAGATATATTCCCACCGTGTTTGAAGAACTTATCTAAAGCACGCGCTAAGAGCATAACAGAATCATAAGCATAGAGAGCATAGGTGTTAAGAGCCAAAGGAGCAGCAGATGCAGACATCTTACGCCACCTCGAGAAGAACTCTCGTTTTAAGATAGAATCAGGTGTGTGTGGACGCAGAACGAGAACACCTTGAATACTTTCCAGTCGATCATGAGGGAGCGGAGATAAAGAGTCAAGATTAGTAGAAAGCCAATCTGTAGCAATCCAGACATACCCATTTCCCATCATTCCAAGATACTTGGCCCTTTTAAACACTGCAAAACCCATTTCTGAGTAGGTATGAATCACAATGATTCGCGGTTGAAGTAACATAATCTTGATGAGTATCTTCATGATCTCGTTATCATTCACCACCCTGTCTGGAGGTAAACCGGCCTTGTAAGTGATTCTTAGTCTCCTACTCGCAAGTTTATCATTAAGCGCAGATACACCATTCCTCCCGTAGTCATCATCCACAAACACAGCAACTACTTCTTTCCAACCATAGAAGTCTACAATTGAAGCAATAGCCTCCATCTGATATAAATCATTCTGACTCGTCCTTATGAAATACGGAAACTGGAGTGGCGACATTACAGGATCGGTTACAGCAAATGAAAGAAGAGGCACACGGAGTTCATTTGCCATGTGAGCTATCATATGAGCAACTACAGAACATTGTGGTCCTATGATCCCAACTATATCCTTCTCCATAAACCTCAATGCTACAACAACAGCAACAACAATAACAACGAGTCATTACCAAACAAACTCGAGTCAAATGAATCTGCAATGATAACATCCAAAACATTACAAATTAGGTCTCAGGGTACCTTCAACCATGCCCATAAAACCGTTGCAGTCAGAGTTCTGCATTGAAACCGAAAACTTTGTTCCACTAAGAATGTCCGGGTTTGAATTGACATCTTTCACTGCCTCCTCAATTGCAATCTTAGCACTTTTACCAATCACTGATTCAAAACTGAATATCGAACCGATTTTCACAACTGTTGGTTTCCCAGAATGTGCTTTTTTGACCAATCCAAGACAAAGCAGAGACAAGAACAACAAAACCCAGAGTTTCTTCATATCTGAAAAATACATAAAAGAAACAAAAATATATCCTGAAATTCAAAAAGCCAAAAAATTGGTCCAATCGGATGATGATTTGTGGTACAGTAGGACCAAGAAAAACCCAGGAATGTTGGAAAATTAAAGCAGAAACATATACCGAATCAACATCTCTGAAACTTTAAGCAATTGATAACGATATAAGTAAAGGAAAAAAAGACAAAATTAGAAGTGATTAGTGAGATATACCTTAAAAGTTTGTGGCTTATGAAAAGCCAACTAAAGCTTCTGCAATTCCTGATGAAAAAAATAGCCAAATACAGAGAGAGAAGAAGAATATAGAAGAAGGAGACGAAAGAAGCAAGAACAAAGTGACGAATTAGATTCGCTGATGAATTGAGATGAATTACAACCTCATATTCTATAAAGAACACAGGAAAGTACTTACAGTATTCACATGTCTCTTGGCTTCAGTTTCTTTTCACTCGTCTCAATTTTATAAAGAAACTTTTCAAGCTTGCTTGTTTTGGATTTCTCTTTTTAGGAGTATTAAATCTTGTTTGCCTCTCTCATTATTTTAATATAAAATAAAATAGTGCACGTGGAAAATGGAATTTTGTAAAATGATACTCCAATAATATACTGTTTCAAATAATTAAACTCATGAGTCATGAAAAATGAGGTTTTTTGACCAAAGATTGGTAGTTGTCTAGTTAACAAGGAACTAACAACTAGTGATGTTACTCTAGTAAAGATTGTCATTCTAAAGTTGTTACATTTTATAATATTAATGTAAATTTTTACAAAAATTCTTTTTTTACTTTGCAATCAAAATTATTTATATGGTATCTAACTAATCATTACTAATAATTATTTGTATCTTAATTTATGTGAAAAACTTAGAATGTCATTATTTAGGAATCAAATGAAGAATTTAATTTCGTCTCTATTATATGTAATCATGGCTTTAATTGATAACATATTGGCTTTGATTAGTACTATATTAATTTTTTTTGTTAAACGATATCTCTAATCGCCTAATTTTTAAAAAAGTTTTTTGCTTCAATTGTTTTGTTTAAATGTAGTCACCAGTCGGAGGCATGTTTGTTTTAGTCCAGTAAATTTTTTTTTTTTTTTTTCTTTTTCGCCATTGGTTTTGGTAGTATGACTTAGTAGTTTGGTTTAGCCGAGTTTTAGAGGTACTATATGTAGACTATCTTTTAGAAACAAATTTAAAAAAAGGTTTTACAGCCAAAAATAGTCCTTTTATTTTTCAATCTTATTCATTCTTTCTATTATTAATGAGTTTGATAAAATCTGATCTATAACTAAATTAATTTACTGGAATTGGGTAGTATTCAAACTCATCATATGGTGTCAAACTAAATGAGAGACAAACCAACTGAGCTACCTGCTTCTCGGCGTACATTTGAATTGGAGAATCCAAGAATTGATTTTAACCTAGCTGATACTTGTATATTTAGACTTATTTTATATTGTTTTCATTTAAGTATTTAACAGGTTTTTGGACATTTTGGAACTCAAATGACATAATAAGCTAAATATCAAATCAAAGAATCTGTGCCTTGGGGACATCCGATGAAATCATATCAAAGAATCTTATAAAAAATGATCTTTGGACATTAAGAGGTCAAATCTTAGAGCTAAAGAGTTATTCTGAAAGATAGACCAATTGATTTTACGGATGACAAGAGTGATCGATCAATCCAGATAAAAAGTTAAAGGTGGGAGCACATACTGATCGATCCACATATTGTCCCTCTCCAAACCAAGCTCAAGATCCATAATCTTTTGAAATGGATCGACAATCCTAAGTGTAAATTTTTTGGGAATATGCCTTGGTGTTATTTTTTCAATCCTTTAGTCCCTACTATTTTTATTATTTGCATTTTAGTCACTGAGTTTTACTTATTTACATTTATGTCTTTTAATTTCATTAAATTAGTAATTACGTCAATCTCCAATTTCATTCTTCCCTAGCTTGGAGTTTGTATCCATAAGTCTTCTGCTCTAGCCACTAGTACTTAGATTACTACCCGACTCACATCACCTGGCCAACTGAATTTAAAAGTTGCGAGTTTTGTTTGGTGTGCTTATGGAAACGCATGTGGAAAATCAAACATGAACCAGATATTGTCAACCAAAAATCCACTTTGGAATTCTATCTTAGAATTACCAGCATCTAGACTTGGGAAGATCTGGATCAGCTACCAACCACCAACCCTAGTCAAATTGCTGAGATCAACGAAACTTCAGAATAGAAAAGGTGTTTAACATAACACGAGTAGTAAGATATAGATGTCTCTATAACATGGCGGCCAGAATGGCACCTCCACTTCATGGGAAATATGAGGTGAGCTTTTATCTTAGATTGAGCTATAATTCATCTGCATCATCGTCCTCTTCTTCATCTGAGTCTGTTTTACTGAAATCAGAAACCAATATGTGGAGCTATATCAGATTTTCTAATCAAAGGTTTTGACTTGTGAGGGAGATAACATTATGAAGAAAATGTATTGTACTTAACCTTGATTGGCTGCAGTGGTTACTTAAACTTTGACACAGAACCTTGCGGACATCTCCAACTTTTAAGGACCCATTCTTTATTTCCTCACCGAGCTGCAATCTCGTTTACATCAACTAAATTTAGTCTCACTTAACCGCCAATTAAGAGATAGGTTACCAAAAAGTTTACCTCATCTTCAGTTTCCTCCAGCAATCTGTAACAAGAAATCACATTAACATTTCAGACGAGTTTGATGGATTTTTAGTTGGTAAAAGATACTGAGACGACCAATATAATGGACCTGAGGAGGTTCTTTGTTGTCTTACCTTCCACAATAAGTTGAAATGTCATTTGCATGCGCTTTAGCTTCTTGTTTATCTATATCACAACACACAAACACGGAACTTTAATCCCTATCAACTTTCTAAACCTCTTATATACTTATTCCAGAACATTTTACAGCTACAGTACTTAAGCATCATGAAGGCTCCTTCACAGTTAATTGTTCAACAGAAATCAAAAAAGATAATTAAAAAAAGCAATCAACAGACCCAGTGACAATGTGTACTTGTAGAGAAGAAGGTTACGCTACAGACCACAGATTTTTCTTTAACTTACTAAGCGCAGTACCAAACCTTTATAAAAAATAACAGTAGCAGATAGACAGCCAGATATGATAAACACAATGCAAAATGTCAAGGACTGCAAATTTAAAAAGGATAAGCATTACTTGTTAAGTTATCAAAACTCGCCACTTTCACCCATTGTCTATACTTAGATTCCACCTGCAGAAGTGTTCAAAAGAATATTTTTGATCAAGAAGGACCAAAAGTGTCTTGCAAATGTTATACCTGAAATAATACAGTGATTTTGCGTTTGGAGTTCTACACGAAATCCACTTACATTTTGTAGTGTATAGTCTTGCATTCTATCACATAGCCCGTCCAACAAGTCAACCACCCTCAGGTCGCTGATTCTATAAGAAAACAAAAAAAAAAAGGAACATTACCCACAATGAAAATATGCCTTAAACAAACACATAGTGATTAAGGGGGCAACTTAACAAATGTCAAAGAAAGCATTGAGTATCAATTGTTATTTTACAATCAATTGACAGTTTCCAGTTGTTAGATACGTTGCCTTTCAATACTGCTCCTAACAACTGACGCATGTTACCCTAGTTAGAGATGTTTTTAATCCAATGAGTTTTATATGCAGACAGCAGACTTCTACCGGTGCATAAGATCAAAATTACAAATCACATAATCACGCAAATGGACATAACTTGATACGAAGAAATTCTCATGTTCCATGGGTCCAGTTAATCATACTGACTTTTAGGAAGTGCACATAGAAACGAAGAATACAAAAACAGAGGCATACATGGTTGTTTTACAGATAATGTGCAATATGGTGTCAATGTTAGTAGACTAGTACCTGTAATCAATAACCTTTCCTTCACGTTGGCCTTTAGAATTTAGTCGGTTTCTCATATCAAGATGGTTTCGTGGTTTTTCCTGTTTAAGACATAATATCAAGTTACTAAAAAGAGATAGTAAGCATCCTATCTGAAAGAGAAAAGAAAGGTTAACGAATTGAAACAGAAGACGACAAGCTTTGCTTGCTATTGTTAATGTTATATTACAAGAGGTTAGATCATATGAAGCTTCTTACCTTCAGAAGCTGTAACTCCAATTCCTCCTGCACAACATCGAACACTCTTAATAGTATGAGGAAGATTTCTATCATTTCTCAGAACTAAGTAAACGAGTCTTATTTTCGTGTAACCAAACGTGTGCATAAAAGTAAAAAGTATCAATTGAAGAAGCATACGAACAGAGTTCCATTATCTGGGTTATTGTATGATTCCTCAAAAATCGATCCCCCATAAAATCAAATGTGTCCAACAGTCCAAACAAACAGGGCAGTGAAGAAAAATAACCATCTTCACAATGTGAAAAAGAAACTAAATCCCAATTGCAATTCCAACTCTCATCATCACAAAACAAACAAAGAAAACCTCAAACTTTAAATCCCTGAGTGCTAAAATCGATGAAAAGAGAGCATACAAGATAATAAGTAGCAGAGCGATTGGTTTAACTTTGATTAAATCCTAAACAAACATAAAAAGAATTCCAAAACCACACCATCGGCTGGAATATTACTTCCCAAATAATATATCGACATACATGACGAAAAAAAACATCTAGTTCTTCAAATTGAAGAATACTATTTCCGGAAGAAGAATTCAGTAGCTAACTTACGTACAAATTCAGCATTTATCTGTATAACACGAAAACAAAGAAGGAAAGTTAGAGATTCCGACATACCGCGACGGCATTACAAGCGGCACATTTGTCATCGATGGAGACTCCGAGTGAGAAAATGGCGATAAATACGGCGGTGAAGAGTATCAGCTTAGCCATCCTTGGGCTTCTTCCGATCTGTGCCCTCTCCCTCTCGGCAGACGGAAGAATTTTGAAAATGGAAAAGACACGTCATCATCGTTTTGCTACGTTGCTACGAACCAATTAAATCAAGCCCTTTAGCCACGTCAGAAACTCCTCTGGGCATGTTGGCAAATTTACAATCCCATACATAATTACCCCCTTTTTTTTCTTTTTTTTTTTCACTGGTTCTTTGTGGGTCATGGATTCCACGTGAAATTATTTTATTTCTACCGGAATGTTCTAGAAATTGATTCGAGTGCTGTGAGAGAATTACTTATTTTATTCAACTCATTCCATATTTATTTAATGTTATAACATATCTCTTATATAATAAAAGCGTAAGCGTAACATTAACTTAAATACCGTGTTATATTGTCTATTTTGGACTAGGTTGTATTGTTACTAGAAAATATTATCACATAATATTTATCACATAATTATATTTTGATAAGATTCTATTACAATTTTAATTTCTTGATTAATTATATTCCTAATCCTAATCGATATCTATTAAAAACAATCCTCCTAATCCTAATAGAAAAACTAATAAACAAGATCTATTTAAGATCTACCCTAAGTTTGTATTTTCATAAAAACATTAAGCTAAATATTATTGTTCAACACAATAGAAAACAATAATAAAAAGTATTTTATTGAAAAAATCATTACAAACCTACAAGTTTCTCCTACAACTCGAGCTTACCNTTCATAACTCTAAGTTCTTTTTCATGTACACAACCACTGCCAACAGATCCTCTACAAAATTATGTGTTCGGATTAAAAATAGTTTACTACCCTGAATTACTTGAAAGATGACTTAAAGAATTTATCTTATACATAAGTAAAAAAATTATTATTTTTGATTGTAAATATTAATTATTAAACAATAATAATATTTCTTATATATAAAATACATTATATATCTTATAAAATTTATATACAATTCAAATTTTAATAAATATATTTATTGAATATGTATATATGTATTTTTGATTATAAGTATTAATTATTAAAAATAAGTGTATTTGTTATATATATAAAACATAAAAACAGAAAATTTATAATCTCAATATAAATATGCAGGAAAAAAACAATTTCTCACAAAAACATTACTTATATATAGAAGATATAAATAAATATATTTTTTAATTATAAGATAACAAAACGAAATAACTAATGCTATAAATAAAAATATGTGTCAAATTGATACAATAAAACAAAAATATGCATAGACCTACAACCTTAAATGAATACGATTTTAAAACTATATATATATATATATTTTATTAGTATATACTTGATATATTACTTATGATATTAATAACTAAAAATATGTGTTCTATCAATAATGTATAATACATCAAAATTAAACATAGATCTTAAAACTTTAATAAATACGGGTTCAAAACCATAAATACGGATCTAAAAATCAAGTTATAAACGAGTCTANTTTAATAAATACGGGTTCAAAACCATAAATACGGATCTAAAAATCAAGTTATAAACGAGTCTAAAACATAAATAAACATGAGTCAAAATGTAAATG
>OVBA01000911.1:192-52868 GCA_900406435.1 Lepidium aucheri
CCATCTCTATTAATCTGCACACATATAAAATAGTAAATATTTTGAGTTAGTAATTTTTAATCAGACAGAAAACTTATCAAAAAAATATTTAAAAAAATAAGTTCCATAGTTTGGATGAATTGACCGATCTAAAGATGTATAAACCGATTCATTAGAGTTATCCCGTCATAATTTTTCGGTCTGCAAAGTGCAGACCGATCGTTGTGAATCCAGATCGATCGGTCAAAAAACTTTGAACCAAAAAAATTTAGACAGATAACTTGAGACCGATCAGTCTAGTTAAGGACCGATCGGTCTGCACTCGCAGACCAGATAGTTTTTGACAGACATACACAGACCAATCGATCTTATATCAGACCGATCGGTCCCTCCATCCGAAATGTTTCTGTTTTTGAATAATTTTATTCTGAATTGTCTACTGTCAATAGGAAAAGGAAAAGTACAAATCTTTCTTTTTTTGGTAAAAGGGTATAATGGTAATTAATAGTAATAAAGAAAAAAAAGTGGGTTATATAAGTAATTTAAAAAAAGTAAGTTATTTAAATAATTTATAAATTAAAGTAGGTTATCATAGTAATTTTCCCTATATTTTTTCGTGTAATTGGTTACAAGTAATCATTCTGAACAGGTATCAATGTTTATTATTTTAAGTCAATTTCAGTAATATTTATTCCGAATATAATTTTAATCAGTATCTATTAGTTTTAACATTTCCAAAACCGAAAAAATCCTAAACCAAAAAACCGATTCATACCAAACCAAAAATCGAATGCGAGACTAATAACACATTTTAGGGCTAATAAAATATCCATACAACACGTGACAATCACATTTTGTTTAAGTATTGAAGGCGTTAGCGTGTAGCGGACCTAAAATTGACCCGGCCCATTATATAAAAACAACGGGTTATAACCCGACCCGATAAAAACACAGATATCGATTAGCGGATCTTGTAGTCAGTTTAGTCACCACCATACTCGTTGAAGAAAGAACAAAAAAAACCCCAAAATTTTCAAGGATAAGGACCGGAAGTTCCTCGCCGGTGACGGAACTAGGGTTTCATTCATTCCTCAAATTGAACTAAGAAATGGCTCATGCTTGTGTCTCTACATCGGCTTCTTCTCTCAGATTTACAGCTGGTTTCGTCTCCGCTAGTCTTAATGGTTCCTCTTTCGATTCTCCCAAGCTTTCATTTGAGCCACTTCGTTCGAGGTTTTGCCAATTTCTGGTTTGTTCCTTGAATCTTTAGGTTAATTTAAGGAGGAATTGACGAATTTTTGTTTGCAGGAAGACGAAGAAGTTAGTTAGTGACAGAAAGAATTTGAAGAACTCAATTCCTAAAGCTGTTTATTCCGGCAATTACTGGACACCGGAGATTCCTTCTCCTAAGGGAGTTTGGTCCATGAGGTTGGAATTTTACTTTGACTATGTTTGTGAACTGTGATTTTGAACTGTTTTTGATGGTTGATATTGGATTGTTGTCATTTCGCAGGGATGATTTACAAGTTCCTTCTTCTCCGTATTTTCCTACATATGCTCAAGGGCAAGGACCACCTCCTATGGTGCAAGAACGTTTCCAGAGTATCATTAGCCAGCTCTTCCAATATGTAAACTGATGAACGCTCTTTGTTTAAGATTTATTATCAAAGTTCTCAGCTTAGTCTTGTTGGTAACGACTGGATTGTTTTGTTTTAATCGCTTAGAGGATTATTCGTTGTGGTGGTGCTGTGGATGATGATATGGCAAACATTATTGTAGCTCAGCTTCTGTACCTCGATGCTGTTGATCCTACTAAGGTTTGATATCGTAGTATTAGCATTTATGTTTTGCTACTTGATTCAGATGATTTGCTTGGGATTGTGAATGATAATGCTTATGTTGAACAGGATATTGTCATGTATGTTAATTCTCCTGGTGGATCGGTTACAGCTGGTAATAACACTTTGTCAGCTTACTTGTTTATGTATATTCTCTTATAATCATTCATCATCTTTTCAAATATCATTGTTAATAATTGTTACTTCTCTCTCTTTCTCCAGGTATGGCTATATTTGATACTATGAGGCATATCCGACCAGATGTGTCCACTGTTTGTGTCGGTCTAGCTGCTAGGTGAAGCTTTCACCATTCTTTTAACTCTCATTATGTGTTGGTATTTTAGGTCCTTGGTAAATTGATAGTTGGCTACATGCATAACCATAACTCTACCACTCAAACACATAGCATTTGTATTGTTAGTTGTCAAATTTGGATTTGTATGGATTATAATACCCTCCTTTTCTGTGTTGGTTTTCTTATCAACAGTATGGGAGCTTTTCTGCTTAGTGCTGGAACCAAAGGTAGTCTCTCAATCCTTTCATTCCAGTAAAATCATTTAGTTAAGTCTTAAGTTTCTGATATGAGCTTAGCTTTATTTGTAAAACTGTAGGGAAAAGATACAGTCTACCGAACTCAAGGATAATGATCCATCAGCCGCTTGGAGGAGCTCAAGGTGGTCAAACCGACATCGATATTCAGGTCATTTATCTTCTTCTTTGTATTTCGATTTCATCTCTTAAGTTTTGCAGACTCTAGATTGGTTTAGATATCAATTCATTTTTAAACCTAACCGTGCATGTTAACCTGCTCTAAAACCAGGCAAATGAAATGTTACATCACAAGGCAAACCTAAATGGTTACCTTGCGTACCACACTGGTCAAAGCCTGGAGAAGATAAACACAGACACAGACCGCGATTTCTTCATGAGTGCTAAAGAAGCAAAAGAATATGGACTCATCGATGGTGTTATCATGAACCCTCTTAAAGCTCTCCAGCCACTAGCAGCAGCTTAATTGCCTGAAGGTAGTGTTTGATCAGCTTAGTACTTCTTTTTCCAGAGTTCTGAGATTTTCCATGAAATATGGTTTTACACACTAGAAGGGAAAATCAGATTTGTTTGGGATCTAAATCAATAGTTGTGATACATACATGATAACAAAGTAAAGTTTCTTTCATTGAACAACTTCAACATTTGAGCAATATTTGTATCCACTCTTTTTTCTCTCTGCTGCTTCTGAATTGTTGTTATTGGTAATAGCCCTGAGAATAAATATTTGTATCCGCCGGATATCCGGATCTGTATCCAAAATTTGATCCGAAAAACGGATATCCGGCAAAAACGGATACAGATACGGATAACAAGTTCGTATATCCGACGGATCATGAAAAAAAATGGTATCCGGATCTTGGCCTAGTACATTTAGAATATCTTTGATTCTTTGTAACTTAGTCTTGCCAAGCCCATTATTTTAAAGCCCATAACTATTTTTGGCTCAGAATAAAATTTATGCTTGAATCGTAAAGATGAATCGCTAATTTTTACGGATATCTTAAGTAGGAAAAAAAATTACAATATCCGCGGATATCTGTTTATTTGTGCGGATACCTTAAGTCTGGATATCTGTAATTTCGGATACAGATCGAAATATAACAGGTATCCTGGATATGGATACGGATACGGATATTTAAAAAATGATCAGATATCCGTTCGGTCGTAGGCCTAATAGGTAATGAAGATTACCAATAAAGACATTCTATTTTGACTTTCATTTTCAAACTAGAAAGATAAAACTCCACTCATGGTCTTAATTTTGAGTTTGTCAAATTTTAACACTAGGAATTATAACTAACTTTTCTATTGAGTTATTACCTGTCATTCAAGAACTTGAATTTTATCATTATTTTTTTTGTATTACAAATCTGGTGATGTTTAATGAAACATTTAATCAAATTATAATATTATATACACGTTTTTGTGATCTAAATTATAAGAAACAAAAGATATCGAGGAATTTTATCCATGTAATGGTCGAACACTAAGATTTGTTGATGCATATTTGGTCAAAGAACGTATTTGTAGTATAATTTGTTATCCACTTGTAGTAACCATTTTTTTAAATTATAATTTTAAATTAACATTACAATATTTTCCATCGGCCGGCTATGTACATCGATGAACAATATGAGGACATATTTTTTATAATAATTTTATTAAACAATTTAAGAATAAGAATTGAAACAAGCTTTATATAGATAGACAACCACAAACGTGGCTGCCAAACACACTTTCTATAAGCATTTATATAAGATCAATCTTATATCTTCTGTTTCTTCTCATTCAAGCAACTGTTTCTTCTTCGTCTACGTGTTTCAATCTTCTCGAATCAAAGATGGAACATGAAGAAACACAAAACACAAGAACCAATTGGCTTCTGGTTCGATCATTTCAAACGATCTCTATCAGCTTTCTTAGTCTCCTTATCCCTCTCTCGTTCCTCTTCCTTTCACGTCTCTCTCTTTCTTCATCTCTGGTCACTGTCTCTATCCTTCTTCACCAAGTTGATGTTACAGTCTTATACACAATCTTGTCTCTCATCGTTGTCTCTACTTTAGTCCACAATCTCTCTGGAAAACCAGAGTACTCTGTTCTTCATTCTCATCTCTACATTTGCTGGTTCATGCTCTTCATTGTCCAAGCTTGTGTAGCCTTTGGAATCGAAGGAACAATGATCACAACTACATCAACTGATGCAGAAAGCTTAGCTCTTGCAGCTCAAGAAAGATGGGTTTTAGTTAGGGTTTTGTTCTTTTTGGGTCTACATGAAGTAATGCTGATGTGGTTTAGAGTCGTGGTTAAACCGGTGGTTGACGATACGGTTCTCGGAGTTTTCGTTGAAGATGAAAGATTATCGGATAGAGCCATTGTTGCGGTGACTTTTGGTCTAATGTGGTGGTGGAGACTAAGAGACGAAGTGGAAAGTTTGGTGGTTGTTGTAGACGTTAAAAGGAAACTTCTGATTGATTTAGAGGGTATTGATTTTGTGAATTGGTGGATGTATTATATGTGTGTTGCAATTGGTTTGGTTAAGATCTTCAAAGGGTTTTTGTTTATTGTGAATATGTTATTTTTGAACATTAAGAAATCCAGGAAAAGCTCGGAATTATATGTTTTAGTTGATTTGTGTAATGATGATCATGTGTAATAAACATGATATTATACTCTCAATTAAAAAAAAATTAATTGTATTTTCCCTTACTATTTAACACAATTTAAGCTAATCAGATTAATCGTGACATTCCATATAGAAAATTACATAAATATATGAATTTGAAATTGAGATGTCAAACACACCAATTAATAGTATGACATTTTAAAAGATTTTATTTTTAACAACATTTTCAGATTTTTGTACTTTTAAAGCATGTGGTTTTATATACGTGTTTTCATTTTATTTTTACTTTTTCATTTTTAACTTATTATTTAAAACCTACAAATACATCAAATTATCCTTCATTAGAAAAATTTAATAACGTAAAACAATATAACTCCCACTATATCAAATAGACACCTTCTTGAGTCATATGTTTAGATTCTTCTTAATTTTAATTATTTCAGAAACAAGACTTAACAGCAGTTTCATACATATTCTGATTTTGCAAAAGCTTACAAAATACTATAAGTGCTCTAATAACAAATATTAAGGTTCTAGTAATCATCTTTTCAGAAAAATTTATTATTTTCTTTGCAATGTCATAGTATTAGATGTTGAAACACCTCTAGAGATTTATTTTCTCAACTAAATTACTTTTAATTTTTTTTCTATCAATTGTATTTTTCCCATACTATTTAGTCAAGATTCCATTTAAACCAATAATTACATGAATATATGAATATAAACTTGAAATGTCAAAGAGGCAATTTAATAGGCAACCCAACATTCATGTACATATAGTATTAAATTTCAAAACATTTAATTTTCCTAATATTTCCAGATTCTTGTCCTTTTAAAGCATGCAGTTCCATATACGTGTCATTCATATTATGGTTTTTTTTCTTTCATTTTTAGGTTATTATTCAAAACCTATAAATGCATTATCATTCTTTATAAAAACACCAAAAAAACCTTTATAATTCAATACAAAAAGACGAGAAAATAAGAAGAGACGAAGAAGGTGGTTATGGAGAAGGTGATCGATCACTAGATTATCTTGTTTCTTTTTGTTTTACATTATGTTCATGATTTTAATGGATTTTAGTAATTTGTTGTTGATTTTATTATATAGAATCGTGAAGATGGTGATGATTTGCCACCAGAATTAAATCGAATCAAAGAGCAAATTGAAAAAGAGAGAATTCGACACATCCATGTAAGAGACTCCATGTTGTTTATGTTATTTTGAACATTCTAGATGATAAACCCTTTATTTGATCAGTTATGAACTATATTGCATAGAAATGTTACAATAAATTCTCATGGAATTTATATAGCATCAATATCTTTAAACCCAAAAAAATATAGTAGATTTGAAACTTCTAAATAAAACGTATAATTCGTTGAAAATAGCGCGAGTTAATAACATTATTATGATCTGTAACGTAAGATTTAAAGTTTATGGGCCACTTCACTAATTATCGTTGGAAGTTCATGAATTTTCATGGAATTTCTATAGCATCCAAATCTTTAAACTGAAAAAAGAGTAGATTTGAAACTTCTAAATAAAACGTATAATACGTTGAAAATAGAGCGAATTAATAACAATATTATGATCTTTAAAGTAAGATATAAAGTTTATAGGCCACTTCACTAATTTTCGTTGGAAGTTTATAAATTTTCATGAAATTTCTATAACATCCAAATCTTTAAACCGAAAAGAGTAGATTCAAAATTTCTAAATAAAATGTAAAATTCATTGAAAATGGTGTGTATTAATAACGATATTTAAAATCTAGAACATAAAATATAAAGTGTATGGACCACTTCACTAATTATCGTTGGAAGCCCGTGAACCTTATTATCGTGTCTAAAATGTCTCAAAAGACACTATTCAAGGCCTAAAAATTACTTGACTTCAAAATATTCAAATCCAAATCTTGTTACATTTTTTTGGGATCTAAATCTTGTTACATTATAGTCTTTTTTTGTTAACAATAATTGGATCGACATATTCGATCTATACGCTAAATGCTTTCAGGATGGGATTCGAATTCACAATACTAAGCTAGAGTAGGTGCAAGTCAACTAGGTCACATGCTACTTGACTACATTATTATAGATAAGTTTATGCATTTTTGATAATCATTTACGTAATTATTAATTGATTTAATCACAGCAAATATTCGAGCTAAAATGTAAACCAAGTGCGGCTACTTGTTCTTTACACCATGAAACACTTGCCTTTGTTCGTTCGAGTGAAGAGGATAATAATGGAAGAGACAACAATAAGCTTTTGTCTAGAATGCAAACACAACATCGTCGTTTTAGTAATGATTTCTTCTATGAATCTGACGACGATGATGACCTTCTTGATGATGAAAGTGATGATGAACTTGATGATGAATCAATTGTGCCAACAATCAAGCTTCCATTTGTTGAACAGCTACCAAAATCCATCACGTGGGTTTTAGCTAATAGGTATGTTATGTTTTTCCTTTTCTTTTTCATATTAATTTCAACATTCATTTATATAAAATCTTTGTTGATTAAACTGCAGTAATCAGCTAATGGCTGAAGGTGAATCTGTGTTGGATAAGATACAATACTATTATGAAGATGATGAAGTAATAGAACTGAGCAGCGAGGATGAAAATGATGAGGAAGAAATTGAGAGAGAAAAGTATCGATTTTCGGAGAGTGAAGATCGGTTTATATGGTTAGATTCTACATTTTCTGTGTTTGTTTCGTTATTATTAAGACTTTCACTATCGCTTAAACGGACTTAAGACTTTCACTATCGCTTACACGGACGTGATCTAGTGGTAGTATTAGAATTTGGGGGAAAGCAGTAATGTGCTATCACAGATTCGAGGGCCTCATAAAATAAGATCACATTTATGCGTAATATCATAAATATTCACATGCCCCTCCTTGGTTCCGGTGGCTACATGTGGCTACACCGTAGTTATACGTGACTACACCGTGACCATTCGTGGCTACACTATTGTTACAAATATATCGTTGCTATATGAACTTTTTCCACCAGTCGAAACTTCTGATGCTCATAGTCTTTCCGTTAAACCAGATAATCAGAAAAGACCTCTACTATTGTTACAAATACATTGTGAATTTGTGATCAATTTTTTTCAGGAAAGTTGGACAGGAACATGGTTTTAATGATATTGTCACACAGAGTGCTCTCACTAAGTTCCTCCAAGTAGATTTATCAGATATATTGGTGATAATTCAAATAACTCTTCCTGTCTTTTTTTTCAAAAAAAAAAAAATTGTTCCTACAACAAAAAAAAACTTTTAAGTCTAACTCATATATAATTGTAGGAAAGATTCAATGATCTGAAGCTTAAGAATGAAGAAAAAGTTGGAGAAGCTTCTAACTCGAGATTCATGAGCTTAATTACTACTTTTCAAGCTACTATTAATAGAAATTATTGTCGTCGTTGCTTGGTATTTTTTGAATCTTAATTTCTATAATTTATCATAATGAACAATATCATATATATGCATGTTTTATTTATTTATTTTATTATTCATTTTTACAGGAATTTGATTGCAATACTCATGAGAAGTCTCAGCCTGAGATCAAACCTGTAAGCTTGAATTTATTAATTATTTCATTAATATATTTAAGTTGCATGACTCTTATATATAAGCACAAGCGTGATGATAGACCGTAAGTCCACTAGAGACATGCGCACTTGCACATCCAGAGATGAGTCTTGTCGCCTGCATTATAGAAAAACTTGGCTAATAAGCCGGCAGTTGTGACTCAATATTGAAAAGAAAAAAAACAAGTGTGATTGACTTAATTATTTTCTTGACATTCCAGAGAGATGATGATGAACTTTATTTGTCTAAGAACGAAGATGATACAAATCAATGCAGTGAGCATTGTTACCTCAAGGTCTCTCTATTCTTTTTATTAATAGTTAGATGGATAAGTTTCGATACATAACTAAACCCCTAACAATTCTCTCTCTATTTACATGTTAATTATGTGTTTTACTGGTTAGGCAAAGAGTGTGACAGAAGCTGATAATGTTGTGGATAATGATAACTTAACATCAAACAACAAAGGGAAGAATATGGTCTCAGACACAATTAGTGAAGATTATGCAGTGATTGATGTTGATGCAGAGATGACTATTTGGACTCCTGAGGAGAAGGATCTATACTTGAAAGCACTTGAAATCTATGGCAGAAACAGGTAACATATACAAATGCATAATTTTAACATTAGTAATATGAGTACATGTAACATCTAGATGTGTAACAAAAAAATGAAACTAACAACATCTAAACGTATTCAAATAGTGCATTTAGATGTACCATCTGGATATGTGAAAGCTAGATGATGAAACGAATAGCACTTATATGTAATCATTTTTTTGTTAACATTGGATCACAATTGGCTAGTCCATTAGCAACCTATATGTAATTCTTGATCATGTTTTTCGCAGTTGTCTTATAGCAAAAAACGCATTTTGGGATCTTAAGACTTGCTTAGAGGTTTACAATTACATGCGAGAACAAGATCAACGTACAATGTTATTTGGATGTAACTTAGCTATAAAACCAAAACCAGACAATCAGGTATGTTCAATCCTCATGGTATTTTGTCAACGGCAATATCGATATTGGGTCACAAAGGTTGGCCTATTAGCCAAATTTCTACATAAATTGAGACTCGATCTCTGGTTGTGCATGTGCATCTACCTTTAGTGAATTTATCACCAGTCACTGAATTAATATTGATAATATATTTTTTTTTGTCAACGGCACTATTAATATGGGCCACAAAGGCCGGTCCATTAGCCAAATTCCTACATAAATTTCGTAGGTGATGGGAATTGATCCCTAGTGTATGTGCGTCCGTCTTTAGTGGACTTACCACCAGCCACTAGAGTAAAGGTCATTTGCTTGATAATATATTAATTAGAGAAATAATTAATATATTATCAATATTAAATTACAGGTTATAAAGAGAAAATTTGCACTTCGGAAAAAGTTGCAGCATCACAAAAGCATAAGATTGCGAAAACTTGCTCGTCGTCGTCCTCGTGCATTAAGAAAAGCAGCTAATACAGAACAGAGGCTATATAAGCTCTATACACCATGCACTTGCGACTCAATCTGTGGTGATCAATGTCCTTGTTATTCTAATGATAATTGCTGCGAGAAATATTGCGGGTATGTCTATTCTCCTTATATATACGCAAAAATTACAATTAAGTCCCGAGTGGTTGTGGTTGAGTGGCAAGGGACGGATCCGGCATATCGCGGGTTCGATCCCTTCAACACTTGAAAGTGAATCACAATTATTTCGGATACTCTTACACGGATATGGGTTCATGTTTTGGGTCCATTTGAATATTTGGAGAAAAGGTCTATCCGTGGGCTGGACTCCCCCAAAAGAATAGTCCATACCCTACCTATAAGGTTTAGGAACTCCTGAGTTATCAAAAAAAAATACAGTTAAGGTTCTAAATTGTGCCCATGCGGATGTGGTTCGATGATAGTCTTAGAATTTGAGAAGGTAGTAATGTGTTATTCCAAATTTGAGTAAACTTGGAAACAAAATCACATTCGCATGTGGTATCAAAGGTATTCATATATATGTCTCTCCCGACCTCGAGATTAGTTAGATTTTGTGGTTTGTTAATCCTTGGACCTGTTGAACCGATTAGAGAAAAAATATGTTTTCTAACTGGTTTAGAATTCCTAATAGTTATGGTGTTTTGGTTAAACCGGATTACTAATAGAAAATGTATATATTGTTAATCGTGAACTTAAGTTGAATTCATAAGTTTTTGAAACTTTTGTTTTGTTTAAGGTGTTGGAAGGATTGCAACAATCGTTATGGAGGATGTACTTGTGTAATGGGTCAATGCGTAAATCGACATTGTCTTTGTTTTACTGCAAATCGTGAATGTGATCCAGATCTTTGTCAGAATTGTTCTCTTAGCTATGGAGATAACTTTGTGGATGAGACATTAGAGCAAATCAAATGCAACAACATGCAATCCCTCCTTAAGAAACATAAGAAGGTAAACTAATCTATGACGTCAAATCAGTGATTTAACAAAGTTATTAAGATAATAGACAATTGTTTTCGTTGTTTTAAAAAACAAAAATTTTTAATGAAATTTAAATTATATAGTCATACTTTAGAATCAAAAACAAACTAGAGTGTGACTAGTTTAATTAAAATATTTTAAAAAGATTTTTGCTTTCAAAGCAACGAAAACAATTGTCAATGGGGACATTAATCTAAAATTAACGTAAGCTGAATATTTTTTTTGTATTCTTTATTTATAATGTGAAATTCAAAATGATATTTTTTCTCATAGTACAAATTAATTAATTGTTTTTTTTTTGTTATTAATAAGATTCTCATTGCAAAATCTGATATTCATGGATGGGGTGCATTTACTCGGGTAAGTTTTCATGTGAATACATAATGAGTATTTAATTTTAATCACAACCAAAAACTATTTATTTTTCATAGTTTCCATAAATTAAATGTGTGAATGTTGATTTATTAACATCAGTATTCACTAAAAAAGAATGAGTATTTGGGAGAATATACTGGTGAATTGATCACTCATGCTGAGGCAGATCAACGTGGGATAGTTGAAGCACACTTAGGCACTTCTTATCTTTTTACCTTAAATGATCAGGTAAATTATAATATTTATCTTCTTTTTATTTTGATAATCTCATCTTTTAAATTCTCATGAAACTGAAATTTCACAGTTCGAAATCGATGCTCGACGTAAAGGAAACAAACTTAAATTTATCAATCATTCAGCAAAACCTAACTGTTACGCCAAGGTACAAAATTCACTAATATTAAACCTAACTGTTTTAGGTTAGATCTCCAAGATGCTTTAGTTTTTTTTTTCAATGACAATATTAATATTGTGCCACAATGGCCGGTCCATTAGGCTAATTTCTGCATAAATTTTATAGGCGATAGGAGTCGATCTCTAGTTCTGCATATGCGCCCATATTTAGTGGATTTACCACCAGTCACTAAAATAAAAACCATTTGCGATGTTTTAGTTTATTTAGAAAGTTTTAATTAGACTCAACGTATATCCTTTGGGATACAACTCGCTGGTCCATTAGCCAAGTTTCTACGTAATAATGGTGGTGAGATTTTATCATTGCATGTACAAGTGTGTCTGTTTTTAGTAGATTTATCACCTACCACTAAATTAAAAATCACCTGTTATCCTTACATCTATGTTAGTTTTCGCTCTATCGTATATTTTCTTTTTAAACAACTGGAAATGAATGGTTTTGGTGTTGTTGATTGCAGTTGATGATAGTGAGAGGAGATAATAGGATAGGATTATTTGCAATGAAAGACATAAAAGAAGGTGAAGAGCTATTCTTCGACTATAACTATGGACCTGAACAAGCTGAGTGGTCTCGTGGTCGTAAATTTAGAAAGAGTACTGGTCGTTCTAATTACCCTCACCACGTTCGTTCATCTTCTTAATTTAGTCTTCGATCTCTGACGAAACCATGCAAATCAACTATCATTTTATTTAACAAAAAAGAATAATCAACTATATATCATTTTAATATTTTAAGGTTTTATTGGGATAAATTGAAGATTGTTATGCTATTTTTCTGTTAGGAAACCAAAACTTCAGTTTTTTTTGTATTTAGTTTAAGGATTTTTGTTTGTCACAATTATCTCTCTAATTTTTTTTAATCAATACTAGGCTACAATTGGCTGACCTATTAATCAAGTTTCTACATAATGTAGGCAGTATGACTCGATTCCTAAATGTACAAATGCGTCTGTTTTTAGTGGATTTATCATTTGTCACTAAACTAAAGATCACCTGCAAATTTTTTTTTGTTCCTATTTATAAAAACTTTTCAATTTGTTATTTTTTGATAAAAAATTTGTTTTGTTATTTCGTATAAAACATTGGAACAAAATGCACAAAATTACATAGTTACAAAATTTTGTTTGTGGTATAGCCAAAAACAATCTAATCTTACTATCCTAATTTATGGTTTTTTCAATTTTATTTTTAAACAGAAGTAATGGTATATTACTTAATTTTATATTCTCCATTTCTTATGAAACCCAAAGGTCCCAAAATATAATCTATAAAAGAACAAATAAAAATATTAAATTTAATCTGTGGATATTTTCAACAAAGTGGCTGTAGTTTAGTGGTAAGAATTCCACGTTGTGGCCGTGGAGACCTGGGCTCGAATCCCAGCAGCCACACTTTCGTAATTTTTTTCCTTATCCAGAAACAAGGGTGTTTTCGTCTTTCACAAGCCTACACTCACTATTAGATCTAAACCGTTCACCTCTCCACCTGTCAAAATAAACTCACACGTGGTGCAATCCTGTTTCAGTGCCGACTTAATTAAAGCGGTTAGGTAGTTGAAACGTTACCGTTTCACAAAACCAGTCATTTATTTATTTAGACTTGTATAAATATACAAGTATAATTTTATAGAAAAAATATAAGGTTTATAATATTTATGTTTTTTAACATTTGCTATACATGTAAGTTCCTCTATTTATGGTATACAATTAATATTTTCGATATAAAAAAGCTTGAAATATAAAAATATCAGGCCAAATGTTGTTGATCTTCATCTTGCAAACCATTATCTTCTTCATCAGAGCTTAACGTATTTTCTTCATCAGATTCCTGTTAAACACAAATGATATAGAGAATATTAAGTAAATGTATTTATGTGGAAATGTAAAATGTTATTATGAGAGCTTACGAAAAATTGATATCGTAGACTCCTTGTAAAAGCTGTGATGGTCCTAATGATAACAAGCATTGGCAATAGTATTCCAATTGCCTTCAATGTTAATACCTGCCATTAATTTACAATTTAACATTAACATCCTAATTTTAATTTTCAAAACATACAACAAATCTTTGATATTCTGGAGATTTTCTCATCTCCTAAAAAGTGATCAGCATTCACTCCCTATCTAGAAGATTTTTCAAGACTAAAATATTTTTCTCGTGTTTTTTCTTTACATAAAATCTCTAGATCTTTATATTATCTAATTCGTTGTATTAGAGAATCAGTTTATGATTTGTAACTTGTAAACTCTCTCTTTGTTTTGGGATCTATTAATGATATTCTTGGTTGATAAAAAGAAAATACATCAAATCTTTACAAAGAGAGAAAAAACTAATTATTAAAAATATATTTTTTAATAATTAGGTCGATAAGATTCGATCCACTCCCTCCGTTTATTTATAGTTGATGTTTTAGAAAAAAGAAAAAAGTGTTTCATTTTAATTGATGTTTAACATTTCTATGCAAAATTTATTGTGTTTTTAGTGTTTTTTTTGTCAATATTGGGCCACAACTGGCCGGTCCAGTAGCCAAGTTTCTGCATAATGCAGGCGGTAGAACTCGATCCCGAGACATGCAAGTGTGTCTGTCAATAAAGGACTTACTAATTATCACTAGGCTAAATTATTTTAGAATTTGTGATAAAACATATTTGTGATAAAACATATTTTATTTAGGAAAACTAAACTAATCAACGTTTTCTCAATATATGTGAACAATATTAATTGGGAATAAATCTAACCATATACATTAACTAAAACTAAACATATAGAGTATAAAATAAATCTAACCCAAAAACGTTGAACAATATTAATTGGGAATTATACAAAATAACGTATCTACTTAACCAAATATATTTTTCTGAAAAATTCGTATTAAAAGGAGAAAAAAAAAAATTATTACCGTGAACATAGTGAAGGGATACTCTTGGGTTCCATAAACTACATCAAAAGCATGCTTTATCAACAAAACCACCGAAAACTGCAAGAAATAATAAAAAAGATGTCACGCCGTAAAAGATGTACCATAAGAGAATCTATATATAAGGACATGTCATGCTATTACATTTAGTCCAAATAAAACTGGTTTGATTCAATTTGGGTCAATTTGGGTATATATAAGTATGAATAAAAACGTCATGAGTTATGTTACTAGTAAAAACCATGAACCATTTTATTTAATAAACATTCTTTAGGTTCCAAAAGCAGTAACCAATTTGTCTTTTGTTTAGGTTCTTTGGCCTACCAAACATACAATGTTTGAGATGGATTTCACCTTGAATCTGACCTATATGGATTTGATATACCCACTTAACACTTAGATAAAGACGAATTATTTATCGCAGGCGTTTCGTGCGTTTGTAATATATGTCATCATCATGAGATATGGTGATGTCCTAGTGATCAATCCTTGGATGCAAAAGTAGTATGCGTTGTCGATATGTTAGCAAACATTTAATGAACCGGTATAACGTTATCTAATCATTATAGAGAAGAAGTCGCACAATGAACATTAAATGCTCACAAGAAACCGCGCATAAAACATTAAATGCTGACAAGAAGCCGCGCAGAAAATATTAAATGCCAATAGGGCGCCTAGCAAATTGAGAAACTCAATGAATCTGCTTCGAGGGAACGATGAACTAGTGGTGGGTCCACGCGCTATAGGTCATCTTGACATTTCTAGCGGAAAAAAAAGAAATATTTGGAGGTCTTGCCTATAAAAAGATCATTCTACCCCGCTGAGCACGACATGTGATACTTAAAACTCTCTCTATAAACAAAAACTTTGTTCATTACTTATTATTCCCAAACTGAATATTCGATCCTCTTTTGTAATCTAAACTAATTAACGATCAATAAAACTAAATGCTAATCCCATCACAAACATTATCCAGTTACGTTCTCATACCTCTATATTAAATTTTAAAATCATGATTGGTTGTTTCAAGATATTTACTATTTAGAAAAATAGCAAAAATGATTTAATAGCTATATGTTTTTATATAAATAATATAAAAGTTAGTGATGGTCAAGTATGCGTTTGTTAGCAAGTAATTATCTAACAAACTTTTGATTTAAATAAATTATAAACGATTTGATTAGAAAGTAGATAGTATTGTTGTTAGTTACCAATCATTCAAATCTTAAATGTCGTGTTTGGTCGATTTGATAGAAGTGGTTGCCATTTCTGATTTCGACCTCACATAACCAAATGAATTTTTGTTTCTTCTCCCATCTTTCAATTTTACCTAATTGTTTTTTTATATCTATATCATCAATTCCTAATAATTTATAAACTATAACGATTATAATTAGTTTTAGTCTTCGGTTCTTCGGGTTTTTTTTTTGGGTTTTAGAAATATAATAATATATATATGTATAGACTAAATTCGATTCGATTTAGGTTCTGAATGAATACTTGAAATGTAAACAGAGTTAGATCCAAAATAATTTCAATTTTCGATGAGTTCGGTTTTAAATGATTACTTGGAAGCAAAAATAATCAAACACCCGAACATAGTATGATTATTTATAACCAAAAACTCAAAAAAATATGATTAAAAGTAATCAGTTAGTTTGGTTCTGAATGGTTACTTATAACTAAAAGTACCATATGATTATTCGATGTTGTTAGTATAATTAATAGACATTGGTTTTGGTTTCTATTTGTTACTTTCGATTGGTTACAAGTTGTTAATTACTTGTAAGAAGATAAAAACGAACTAAATACTTATTTTCGGTTCTGTTCGGTTTTTCAGTTCCAGTTTTTTTATGTCAACATCTAATTATAATAAGCTATGTTACGTAAATAAAACAGAGGATAGAGTTAGTACTTACAATGAGAGCCAAGTATCTACAACAAGAGGCACATCTATCACTGTCCAACATGCATTGTGGAAGATCTGATTCAGTTCTATTCACTAATGTTCTGGTTCTTCTTCTTCCTCTTCCATTTTCTCTTCTGGTTATTCGTAAATCATCTCTGGTCAAATGAAGTTTAAAAACTTTCAATATTGAAATCTTGTTCTTAATTATAAATCTTCAAAGGTTAAGAAAATTAGTTACCTGATTGTGTCTTCTATTTCAATCAATTTAGATGGTTTTGCAATTGTTGTATATTTAGGTTTGTACTCCTGCAATATTACAAATTTAGTTATAGTGTTAATGTCTTTTCTCCCTTAATCAACAGAAAAATCGAACCAACTAATGTTTTTTTTTGTCAACGATTAGATTCATAAAATTTGTTTCAAAACTCAAACTTAAACTCTATTACATATCTATCTACAATCGAACTCTTAAAAATACCGTATATATAGACATTAATCATTTGACGAAACTAAATTCGTCGAACCAAATAATGTTTTTTTTTGTCAACATTGAACCACAACTGGCCGGTTTAGCCAAATTTCTGCATAGTGCAAGTGGCAGGATTCAATTTCTGGATGTGCAAGTGCAACTGCATTTAATGAACTTACCGTCTGTCACTAGGCTAAAGGATACTTGCCGAACCAAATAATATTTTTTTTTTGTTAATAAAACCAAATAATGTTATGAATCATTTTTAATATTACATTCTTTTTTTTTAAAAAAAAAAGCTTAATAGAGAGCCAGAAATAGAAAAGTACGTTCACCAAGTTACAAATGGGACCCAAAAAACAATGGATCTAGTTACCATTTTTGTTTCTAATTCTTTGTAAGTCATTAAATTTTTTAAAAATTAAATAAATAAAAAAAGACAAATATTATATCATTAACAGGATGGCATTTGTCTGTTTGATTACGATTTTTCTACGAAATCGAATATTTTTTTTCTTTTAATTCTAGTTAATCAAAAGATTATAGAACACAGAGAATGATAAAAGTTTTTTATAAACACGTCTCATTATTATTGAAGTAATTAGATAAGAAACTAACAATTACGTAAAGAAAATGAAGACCAAAATTCAACAAAAAAAAATTGTAAATTATTCTTTAATCAAAATCAAACCTGAAGACAAATTTCACAAATTGTGTTTCCTTTTTCATCACACCATCGTTGTATACAATCTCTATGAGCAAACTGATTCATTCAACAAAACAAAATCCCAAAAATCATTAAAATTACAATAAATTTTACAAAAATTAAACTAATTATTCAATATAAAATACCTTAATGGTTCCTGAACAAGCACAAGGAGCTTCAAAGTAATTCTCTGTTTCTTCTTCATGACAGATTCTACAACGATAGAAACTCGATTTCGAATAAGTTTCATCAATGAAAGATACAACTACATCACCCATATCTTTGAATCAAAAAGATTACTCTGTTTACTCTGTTTTTGTTTTGGTGTGTAACGAAGAAGAAGAAGAGAAAAAGAGTCCAAGCTTAACTTTAAAAGGTACTCGTAAGCAAACATTATTGCATTGACTATTATATCCTTTTCTTTTTTTGAATGAAATAAGAAATAAATCTTTTTAATTTGTGGTCCTAATTGCCTAATATGATAGTTATCTTACTAATGCTGCAATAACAAATTTGTTAACATTTTAATCTTTGACTAATTGTTTTTGCTATAATTCTTTTTAAAGTAATATTATAATTGTCTCTTAATATTTTGACTTAAATTTATTTCATATACAAATTCATCCATATGTTTAATATTTCATTATAAGAAAAAAAAATTGTTTTGGTACGTAATATTTTATTACAATAATACATATTTCATCGATATTGATACGAAGTTGTGATATTTTGTAATTAGTTACAATACTAATGTTACAAACATATATATATATATATATATACTAGTAATAAAACGTTACAATATACTCCCTTCGTTCTTTTCGTTCTTTATTAGTTGATGTTTTTGAAAAAAAATTGTTTCTTTTTAGTTTATGTTTTAAGATTTTTATTACATTTTTGGTATTTTTGACTCTTTAATTTCTGCATATTGATTTGTGTTTGGTTAAACTATTTTGGAATTGTGATAAACTATATTTTGTTTAGAAAAAATAAAAAAATTAATGATTTCTTAGTATGTGTGAAATGCCTAAAACATCAACTATAAAAAATCGAAGGAGTATATATTTTATGACGAATAAATTTAATAATTATTTTGTTGCAAACTGATATAGAATAGAATCATAATAATTCGTAACAAATGAAATTCATAACAAGATTATATATAAAACATTACAAATTATTATAATATTTATAATTACAATATAACTGACACAAAACAAATGGTCTTTAGTCTAATAGCTGGTGGTAAGTTCACTAAAGACATGCGTACATTCACAATCAGAAATCGAATCCCATCGTCTATAAAATTTATGTAGAAAATTGACTATAAACCAGCCATTTTGGTTAATATTAACGTTGAAAGAAAATATAAGTGTTTTGAATAATTATGAGTCTCAAATTTGTATATTAGTTTTTTTAATTATAAATAAACTCATGTTTGGATCCTTGGATACTTGAACTTTAATGAGTTGGATCCTCGAATAAAAGGTTGTGTAGTAACGAAATGAAAGAGGTCAAAAGCATAAGCTGTATCTTTTGTCATCTATCTTTTGTTTAGTACATTTTAATTATATATACGTTATTATGTGTTTAATTAGACAACTAATTACTTTCAGATTTCGTTTTGTCGTGTCCAAATTTCTAAAAGATGCCAAAAGATTATAATACATATATGTATTACCAAACATAATGATAACTACTACTTCATCCGTTTCATAATATAAATTGTTTTGCTTAAATACACGCAAATTTTTCAAAAAAATTTGCTCATATTATTCTATCTTAATACTTAATTTAGAAAAGAAATAAAATTAATTTTAAAAAATAAAAAATAAGTTATTTTAATTTTTAGTTTACTTTTTACCTTGGTTTAATAAAACAATTTATATTTTTAAAAAAACTTCTAAAACAACTTATATTATAAAACAGAGAATATTTCATATATATATATATAGATTGATACTTCTCGTATTTTAGTCATATAAGAAATCTTTTCTTATTTCTTGGACAATTCACTTTTCTTAATAAATGTTTTAAACTTTCGAGATATTTTTCTTGTTTTCTTGATCTTTGTGAGAGTAAAATTATGATATTGTTTTTTTTGTTTGTCTATATTATTGTTATTGTTATTATGTGAAGATTGATAATGGTTGATCTTGAAACTTTTTGAAGTGTAAAGTATATGATTATTTAAAAGCTTTTTAGCCACTTATAAAGTTGATGAATTTATGGTTGCATGCAAGTTTAGAGAAATTTGTATGTGATTTTCTATTTATTTTCCTTCCATAAAATTTCTGATTTTCCACTTCAAGTAAACTATCCTTAGTATTGAACCTATAATCCATGTTTCATAACTGATTAAGTTTCATGGATTTACCAATTTCACTCATTACAAGGAAAATTTCTAGATTTTGGTTTTCAAATCAAAATTGTAGAAAGAAAAAGAGTTGCATGTTGGATTGGAATATATTCGCGAGTTCAGAGGGATCATAAATATGAATCGACAGATGCTACAATAAGATGTCCACAGTTTCAATTATGACGCTATTTAAGTAGCTGCTCTCAACCTTAGACATGAAGAAGCTTCAACTTTACTTGCTCGAGTACAAAAATTCAATTTGGGAGAGGTGATAAAAGAAAGATTTCAATAGTCTCTCTCCTGTGAGGTTCTCAAAAAATCTAGTTGAATTTATGTTGTTGATGTTAATTTTAAGTCTATGTATTAAGTACTTTTAAGATTGCAAAATTCTTGTCTAATACAAGGTGGCTGTAATGTGATTACTCCCTTCTCTTTTCTATTTTAATTAATTCCAGTTTTCGTTAAAAAAAAAGTACACTTGGACGCAGACATTTGTGCTTATCTTATTTTGTTCCAATCTTATCTACGTTGGAATTTTTTTCAGCTTATTATTATTAACATCCACAAAAAACAAAATAACAAGTATGGAGTTCCACTATATATAAAATTTATGTAAAAATTAGAGTAATGGATTGGTTTTTGTGGCCCATATTAATATTGTTATTGACAAAAAAAAAAATATAAAAAAACAATTATTACACTGTTTTAAAAATAAAAAATTGCAATTTCACTAATTTCAAAATTTTATGTTTATAAATTCTGGTTTTGTGTATTATGAGCCAGAGTTGTAAATAAAACAAAAATAAAAATAAATGGATTAATAGTTTTTTAAATTATTATAGTTGCTAAGCAAAAAATATCTCCTCTTTGTGGACCCTCTGTTTCGTCCAAAAGCTTCACACGCTTTCAGGAATCTATACACTTCTTGTCGTTTTTATTGTTAACCTTCAGAATCTTACACACTACCTGCCGTTTTTAGAATATCCTCTTGCTTCACTAGCTGTCTTCTTCCTCTTCTCTATTGCTTTATTCTTTTACTCATATTCGAAGCTTAAAATTCGAAAAACATTTAGCAACGATCGCGTCGCGATCTGGTTTTCGTGGATCGTGTAGCGATGTTTTTGGTAGATTGGTTCTACGGCGTGCTTGCTTCGTTAGGTTTATGGCAGAAAGAAGCTAAGATCTTGTTTCTAGGTCTCGATAATGCCGGTAAAACTACCTTGCTTCACATGTTGAAGGACGAGGTTCGATTCTCGCATCTCTATCTCAGTTTTTGCGTTCTTCGTTGATCCTGTCTCAATTTCAGCTATCACACCGATCCAATTCGTTTTTGATTTGGATTTGTTCCCAATTTAGGTGTATGATTGAAATCAGAGCATCAATTAGGTTGTTAGAAGTGTCTGATTCTGGAGTAGAATCTGATCTCGAATTTGCTTTAAATCTATGCTCAAGGCTTACCTTTAAAAGCAATTCCATGTTCGATCTCTATCACACGATGTAATTCTGGATTGTTTACTTTGATATCAATCTTCGTTTCCTAGTGAGTTACTTTAAGATGGTATTTTTATGAATGATTGTAGCTGACCCTTTTGGAGTTGTTAAACAGAGATTGGTACAGCATCAACCAACACAGCATCCAACCTCTGAAGAACTTAGCATTGGCAAAATCAAATTCAAGGCATTTGACTTGGGAGGTCATCAAATTGCACGACGAGTGTGGAAAGATTACTATGCTAAGGTGAACAATTTCTTTATGCATGCACGTTGAAGAGCCTTCTTCTTAGGTTATAGTTTTCACATTCTTACTAGTACATAATCTGCACTCATTAGATCAGCCAAATCATTAGTTTACAGACATTTAATTCGGGTTTGTGAGTCGAAAGACATTCTTAAATGGAGCATTATGTTAGGGTATTGATTCTTATGGTGGGTTTTACATAAGCTGATTCGGGTCTGTGAGTCGAAAGACATTCTTAAATGTAGCATTTTTGTTAGGGTATTGATTCTCATGGTGGGCTTTAACAGGTTGATGCTGTGGTCTACCTAGTGGATGCTTATGACAAAGAAAGATTTACAGAATCAAAAAAGGAGCTCGATGCACTCCTCTCAGACGAATCCTTAGCCACTGTCCCATTCCTCATCCTAGGAAATAAAATCGATATACCGTATGCTGCATCTGAGGACGAGCTTCGATTTCATCTTGGTCTTTCCAATTTCACCACTGGTAAAGGCAAAGTAAATCTAACCGATTCGAATGTGAGACCACTAGAGGTGTTTATGTGCAGCATTGTTAGAAAAATGGGATATGGTGAAGGCTTTAAGTGGCTCTCTCAATACATCAAATAGATGGTGCCATTTGGTAAGTCTCTAGAACTTTAATGTCTGTTTTTTTTCTATATTTTGCTTCTCGTAGTTTCTGTCTTTGTTGCTTATAAACATTTTCATGATATTCATCAGACAATGATATTTAAGATACTTTCGTTTTTAGTATGTTTTAATACCAATAGATGTACGAATCTTCCAATTTATATATGTGTTTGGTGTAATTTAGTTAATTATATAGACGTAAAATTGATTTTTTTTTAAAAGCATCGGAATTGTTGGTTTGGATCACAATTTAATTGTTATTGTTTGAGTCCACTACATTCAAATGGCAATGGGCCGTTCTAATTCGACAACAAAAATTCATTTCACTTGTCCAAATTCACAAATTTGATTCATTTCACATTTTCACTTGTCCAATTCACATATTGAAGTCATTGCACACCAATTTATTGGAAAAAAAAGAAGAAAATATGTCATTTTATTCTTCAAATTATAAGTATATTAAAGGTATGTGTATTTGCATGTCTCGAGATCGAATCTTGCCACCTATATTATATAAGAATTTGGCTACATTATACAAGAATTTGGCAAATGGGTTTGTTAGCTGTGGTCCAATGTTGACAGAAAAAAAGGCAAAAAAAAAAAGAAATCTTCACGTTACAAAGAGAAATAAAAAAAACATTGAACTCTTCTGACCTAGCTGTTTTAAACATTTTATTTATGGTTATTTTAAAAGTTAAATTGTAAATTTTTTTAGTAATCTAAACTAGTCTCATTCTTAAGTGATTAATTAAATTTTTTTAATCCCATTAACATAAGTTGTTAACCCCATTGTGTTATTAATACCAAGTTTTTTTTATTTAGGACTTCTAGGAGAAAATTGGATTATTCTCTAGGGGTGGTGCAATCCATAGATAGACCCTCATTTTCTGGTATTCAAATGAGCCGAAAACATAAACTCATTTTTGTGTAGGGACGGTCATGAAATTATAACTTAGTCTCGCAAAACATAGAAATCAAACATGCGAATTCTTTGAAGTCTCAGACCTACTCCCGACCACTTAAAGCACAAACTCATTGTCATTAATACCAAATTTTGTTAACATAAACTAACATAATTAATAAATTTTGTTAGATTGTTAACAAAATGTCTAATTTAGCTTAGCCAACGAAAGTTTACTATTTAAATTTTTAAGTAGCTATGTAAAAGTTGATTATTTTTCTTTTTGTGTTTTTGTAATGTAAGGGTTAAAATGATATATTGAAAAATAAATATAAATATAAATAACTTATATTCGAAGGAAATTGATCAAAGTAACGTAGATCCATTCGATCAGAACTTTTTCTTTCTATTGGGAAATAAATGGATCTCTTAATTGGTGGCAGAGAATGTTACACTTCTGCTTTGTTTTCAACACTTTGGTTTTGCCTTCTTCACAAGCATTCATTTTAATTCTAATTTTTTCTATATATTTACAATATTTACTATATATATAATAGTAGTATATTTATTACTATAACCCATAATATTGCAGAAGAGAATAAATATGGAAGGTTTTTTTTTTTTTGTCAACGACATTTATATATAAATAGAGGATAATACTCAGTTTACATTAAGAATCAAAAGCTACCTCTCTAACACGACGAGCGAGGTCATCTGCTTTGTGATTCAAACAACGAGAGATATAAGATAGAGAGAAAATGGAAAATAACGAACATAACCGAGAGAATTCTTCCTGATATGGTGAGAATGCTGACTACTCCTCCGGTCGGTTGAGAATCTTAAGTACTGTCTCGCAGTCCGTTGAAATTTCCACCTCCATTATGTGAAGTGGATACACAACGAGGGATATGAAAGGTATTTTTGGATCACAAGAAATCTGGATACACTTGTTTGGTTGTGATTGTTCCATGTATTGTGTAGTATCAGTGACTTACTTTCTTAAAAATATTGTTATATCAAGAATAGACATTTAATTATATAAAATGGTATATATATATATATATATTAAGTTATGGTAGGTCCATTGAAATGAAAAATGTGTAGATAAATTGATGTAGAAAAAACAAAAACAAATGACATATTCATTCCTTATCCCTCAGTCCATATGATGCAAGTGTCATATAATTTGGATAAGAATGCCCATTTTATGTGTCATCTTTTTCTTTTTGCTTTTTGTTAAATATAAAATAAGATAATAATCATAAAATAAATGAAAATAATTTTCTTTCTGTTGAAATTATTGAGTTTGTTTCAATAAATTTTGAGTAAACCCTTAAACATGTTAGACTAGAAAATAAATTCTAGAATTTTTCTTTTATATTGTCAACGACAAATATCAATATGGACCACAAAAACCGACTCATTAGCCATATTTCTACATGAATTTTGTAGGTGATGAGACTTGTTTCCTGATTGTGCATGTTTTTATTAGATTTACCACCAACTATTGGACTAAAGGCCACTTACATTCTATAATTTAAAAAGCATTGAATGAAATTTTAAAAAAATACCGCAAAAAGTTTCTTAGTCTATTCAAATCCTAAAAATAAGGAGAAAAACTAGCTAGTCACATTCTATGAGATATGTAGCAAAAATCTATCTCCAGATGTTAGTTGAATCATGCAAAATATCGCGCGAAATAAAATTTTAGTCTATAAATATAAGAATGAATAGGTTTGTTATGATTCTTTAAACTCTCATATACAATCTTTTTAATCATCTGGAAAACAAAACCAGCCAAAACTAGAAAAATATTCAGAAGTTTTTAAGATTTTTATGTTAACATTGGTGACCTATAAAAGCATGCAGACCTATAATATATAAACATATTTCTGGTTAAAATTTCCTTTAAATTTTCTGGTTAAAAGTGAGAGAATTGGAAAATCTCTCAGGCACGATACTCTAGGCCCCTATTCTGCTTCTTGTCTCCGATGCCGGCGGTGATTTTTCTCGCCGGCGTGGGCCTTGTTTCTTCAGCAGTTTCCTTTGTCTTTCTCTCTTCTTTATCTTCACCTCCTCTTGGATTATGTTTCTCTATTCTATTTCTTACAAGAGAGAGCTCCTCTGTGATTCTTCTCGATTTTTCCAAAGAACTGCTCTGGTGGAGCTGCATTGCGAGTCACATGTGGCTCAGAGTTTTCCGGCGACTCTTAACTGCCGAGAACCACTATTCCACCATCCATCTCTATATGCCTCTAGCCCCAACATCTCAGATCTATTTTTCCTTGGTTCAGGCGAGATCTGGGCTAGATCAAAAGGCTCACCACTTTTTCCACTGTGTCAGAGGTTACATCGATCTAACAAACAGACCTACAAAAGTGGATCGGCTGAAGTTTGTCTCAACTCCTTATAATCGACTTTGAGTCGTCAAGGAGCCTTTTTAACGTGGGCAAAACCATCAAGACTGAAACAGGAGTCATCTCACCGGTTTTTCCAGACTCGCCGAACCGGAGTTCTTCCGTGGCGGCCGAGATGGAGCTGTGCGGCGGCGCCCTAGGTTACCAAACCCTAGTTGAGTCAAGCTACCTTAAGGGTTTGGGCCTGGACCTGAATCATTTCTTACTTGGTTATGGGCCTGTTGGACCCAAAGCTTTCACAACATTCTCCATATATTGGAGACACCTATCTATTTTAATTTCATATGTTTATAGTTTTAGGCCTGCTATGGCCCAATATATTCAGAGTCCATGTTGTAACACTCTTTGTTAATTATTGAATATATTGTTTTTCGACAAAAAAAAGTGAGAGAATTGGCTTCATGATCAGCTTTACTTGATTCGGTTGAAATGTATATCGATCACAACAATATTTGTTAGATATTTGATCCTTGGGTTGAAGAAATGATCATAACTTTATTCTGTTACAGTAATGACAGGATTTAAAAGTTGATATTACAAAATTAATGATCTTATCTGCAAATGTCACATCATATGAAAATGATGGTGATGATTAACGTTATAACTGCCGCATCTATAAATATTTATTATTAATTCTTTCAAAGACATTTTAGTCCCACCTTTATTTTCATCACTTTGCTTTATTCACAATAAACCAATTATACTCCTTCACTTTCATTACCATACTCTATTTTTGTAATTAAATTTCATTATATTTACACCTTTTTCCCCATATTTATAGTAGAAAGTTATTTAAATATGCTCAAAAGATAATGAGTGTACACTCACTTGTTATCCATATCCTCGGACGAATGATAACAAAAATATAAATTATTTTCTTCAAAAAATTACATATAAAGACAATATATGTTTAGAGTTATTTATTCCATAAGACAAAAATAGTTTGATGCAACATTTATATTTTTTTGTCAACAATTAGATCGATAAGATTCGATCTATAATGTAAGGCTTACTCTCTAAAATTCCTATTTAATATACTAATTGTAGATGAGAGGAATTGAATCCTAGATGTTTGAATTGTTAGCTGAATCATTCTAATTGTTAGAGAAAAACTCAACCAACATTAAAAATTTTTTTTGTCAATATTAAGCCACAACTGGCCGGTCCATTAGCCAAGTTTCTCTATAATATAACGGCGGAATTCGATCCCTGGATATACAAAGATGTGTGCTTTTAGTAGATTTACCATATACCACTACATTAAAGGTTATTTGCACCTATATTTAAATCTTAAATTTAATAATGATATAAAATTGTATTTCAAAATTTTATTCAATAACCAGTTACACCAACCATTAACATTGATTTTGTTTATTTACTAAAAAATTTGGTAATTAGTTGCGGTTAGCTGATATGTCAAAAACATATACTATACACTATAATGATAAGTTAGTTGCCATTGATATAACTAATATAACAATCATTAGAAGTTAATTAGCCGAGGTGCTTTTATATATTTTTAAAGCTATATCTCAACTAATATGCATTTATATGTGTAATACAATTATATGGCTCATTAGTTGTGAATTAACAAAAGTCAACATTATACGCTGAAGTTATTTACAGAAAAATAATCAATAAGAGGATAAGATAACAATGAACATGTAACTTAATATTATTATTAAAGCTTAATTACATAAGATAAACATATAAAGAAAGTTAAAAACATATCAGACACAGACTCTAATGATAAAGTTGCACCAATCAAGACACAGTAGATAAATTAATAGCAAGTGGATTTTGATTCCCTTCATATATTACAATATTATTTGATTTATTTTGTAATTAGAATAGTGGTATATAGTATTGGCACCACTATTGTCTTGGGTATTTAATCCATTTAATTACTGTATTCCGTAATTATTTTTTGGGAAAAATATTAAATCAGGTAATAAACATTAGTGTTAATTGTTAAACCGCCAACAAAAAGAAATAATAGTGTTGTCGAGGACGTGTGATCTAGTGATAGAGGCTACTTTAGCTTTGTTCAGGCACCAGAGTTCAATTCTTCCTAGATGTAAGGGGAAAGAAAAAAGTTGGTTATGAATCAGATTTTTGTCGATCTCATTAGTATAAAAAGAATGAGTTAGACAAAAAAAAATAATAGTGTTAAAGCCGATGACATGTGGTCCAGTGATAGTAGTAATAATTTTATAAATTTGTAGATATCGAGGTTTAGATACAAATAGAAGAAAAAAAAATTTATGGTGTGAATTTCGGCTATAGATCGATATTTGCCTACAATTTAATTATGTTATGAAACTATATATGTGTGACAACATATTAAACTAGTTAAGGAGTTACATAAAGAAGTTTTGCAACAGTCAAATTTTGTTGACAAAAATGTAGACAATTTAAAAACTTAAATGAGCCAGACCCAGCCAAGAAGTGAGCCACAAACAAGACCTAATCCTAGAAAAACAACCATAAAGACTGCTGCAAGTTCTGCTTCTGATGCATGAACCGTTTTAGGAGCCATGATCATGAGTACGCTTGTGAGGTAACCATTGGTGAGACCAAGCATGAACGTCAAAATAACAACTGGTACTTCTGTTCTAAGCCACTCTGGTCCATGTAGACAAGCAGAAAACAGAGGATAAAAGAATAGTCTAAGGATACAAGCCCATGTAGCAGATTTTACATTTTGCCATAGATAGATTGCAGTGAGAGCTTTGCCAACGAAATCAGAAATGTTGTAGACTGTGATGAGCAAAATTGGATACCAACTTTGGAGAGCTTCAGACTTTAGATTCTCAGCTAGAAATCCTGGAAATATCGATAATGTTACTGTGTAAATGATTAAGATACCAGAAGCTGGCCACTTGATCTTCTTCCCAATCATCCATATTGTTAAAGTGGAGTACAAAGGGTGGTTAGACCTAATTAGGTGTTGTTGCATTACTGGTAACTTGTATAGCACGTTACAGCAAATGATGCAGCATAAAAGTATTGTTGAGCTGACTATGAAATAGGTATGAGCACTGGCTCTTAGCCCCTCTGGTGTTTGTGGCAATGAAGCTTTTGTTGTAATCCTAATGGTGGAGATTATAATACCTAGTAAACACAAAGAGAAACTGATTTAGCGGCTCAAGTACATGCTTACTACCCATTTGTAAAATTGGCGGTGAGGGTCTATCGTGGACATTACCACCCTCAGCAGAATACCGGTCTCTCCCATAGGGTTAGGGAACTCCTAAGTTACAAAAAAAATACTAGCAATAAAAACTAATATTAGCCCATGTTGGTTTGGTCTAGTGGTACTACAAGAATTTGGAAGGTAATAATGTGTTATTCTAGGTTCGAGAGTCCTTAGAAACAAAATCACATTCATACACGAGATCAAAGATATATTCACATAGTTCCCAAGCTCCGAGATTAGTTGGATCTCATGGTTCGTTGACCTGTAAACTTGTTGAACTGACTTGGGAGAAAAGTCACTGGCTAGTCCAGAACTTCTCGTAGCCATAGTACTTATATGGTTTATGTTGAACCGGATTACCTAAGAGATATAAAGATAATACTGATATTAGGGGTTTGTATTTACCTGAAGATGCAGTGCCTGCAAAAATTGCTTGCATGTACTGTTTAGGAAGCTTTCCAGCTAAACCAATCAAACTTCCTCCAACCAATCCATCAGCTAAGCCACAAAGCACAACAGATCCAACCATCAAAAGATAAGAAACATTCTCATCTTTTTCACCTTTCCACATCCAATCTAAGATAGGTGAAACCATCATAGAGATAATGAACATAGAAAACCCCAAATTCATTCTCACTCTAGAACTCAACCTTGTGTTCCAAGTCAACATCAAAACAAGCACAAGAACCGAGCAGCTCATGTAAGCCACAGTGAAAGTCTTCTCTACATGTTTGTGAGGATACAAGTAACCAAAGTAATCAACAGCTGTGATCAAAGCATTCCATGGTATTAAACTACCAAGACCTAACAAGAAATGAATCACATACGCAATTCTATAAGTATCTCTTGTCTCAACTTCATCAACAATGATCACTTTCTCCTCCACCATTTGTCTCTCTTGATCTTCGTGTGAATGATTATTTTCTTATGTTGGTTTCATTATAAAGTAAATGTGATGGAGATTTGATTTGATGGTTGTGAGTTTTAATGGTGGGAAGATGAACACGAGTCACAATCTTAACATTATTATTCGATCGAGATTATGATTCTTTGATATGGCTTTAGTGATCAAAGCTGGTAGTACAAAGAAACAAGAGACTGTATGATTTTTTGGTGGGACACAAAAATAGATGGGTTAGGATTAAAGTTACTTCTTTGGGCATGACTTTGGTTTGGTCTCGTCTTTTATGTACTCTTATATTCCATTGACTGCCATATTTATTTTATAACTTGACGTAATTCAACTAAACAAAACACACCATAAACACCAAAACCTTACTCATGAACCTTTTTTTTTCAAATCGAGTTTATGGACCAAACAACTATGAGATCCGACTAATTCTGATACCAGAAAAACTATGTGAATTCACTTGATACTAAGCATGAATATGATTTTGTTTCCAAGAATTATTGAACCCAAGTTAGTTCATTGTTAGCTTCTCGAATTCGTCATTTTTGTCAACTTACTCAATTATAATAAATGTAAAAATCAGTTTAAAAACATATCATTAACAAAGATTCGATCCATAGAGAACGCTCCAATACTACTGACCAAATTTTTTTGTTTGTGATTAAAAACTTTAAAATTTGTAAAACGAAAGAACAACTTTAAAAAAGATTCCGAATTTTGAAGATGCTTTCTATTTAAACCAAAAACAAATCAAACATTATCTTTTTTACTTCCGAAGATAACCAACTGGAAGCTTTCAAACCAACGAAACTAACTCGATAACATTTTTCCGTTGATTACTATCGGTTTTAGCTCTTTTCCCATGAAAATATCGCGAATTACTGTCATATTTTCATTTCTTCATATGATCAAAGTGCAAAAGGTAATGTTCGTGTGATTTTGTTTTTTTATATATTTATAGTAAAAGTGAAAAGTTATCCAACTTGATTACTGCTGATTAGGTGTTTCCTAAGGCTGACAAATAATTAATGAGTTATTAAATTGGTTTTATTAAAAAAAATAGTAATGAAATCACCGAAGATAAGAGCCAATAGAGTGTGAGATTTGGGACATTGAAGCAACGAGAGCACAAGTTGTTGTCTGATTCCGACACACATGCCCATACTCATATCCAATTTTTAAAAAATTTTGCCTTCTTCTTTGTGACTTCTTAGTCGCTCCTATATTTTTTAATTTATCCTTTCCTATTCTCACGGTTTTTTGTATGCCTATCCTCGCGGTTTCGTTTTTTTTTTCATATATGTACAATAATCTTTAATCTAATGTCAGACGATAAGTCTACTAAATGATAAACGTATTTGCACATTTAGATATCAAATTTCACCACTCATATTATATAAGAATTTGATTGATTGACCGACCAGTTGTAGTTTAATATTAACAAAAAAAAACATATAAATTACCATATTCTTACATTTTAATTTCTTTTCACTATTGTAGCATATACGTAAAATTAAGTATAATTCATAATAAGGATAAAATAAACCATGTAAAATGGAATAATATTAATGAATTTAGCTAGAAGGTAAATCTAAACGAAATTTTGCTCAAAGTCAAAGTTATATTGTACTCTCTCTGTTTATTTATACTTGATATTTTATATTTTTTTATACAGATTAAGAAAATATTAATTATTTTATTTTTTCTAAAAAATCTGTTTTACCATAAATTTTAAAATAATTTTAATAAAGGTTCTTAGCTCAGTGGTAGAGTAATTGATTGCAGAGCACTAGATCACCGGTATGAACCCGTTAGGATTCTTTTTTTATACTTTCTTATTTATAATAAAAAATTCTAAAATAATTTAATTAATCACAAATAAATCTGTATAATTTAAACACAAAAAATACTAAAATCACAATGAATTTTACATGAAAATCTTAAAACATTAATTAAAATGAAACAAATTTTTTTCTAAAACATCAACTAAATAAAAACACTCAGAGTAATTATTAAATAAAGGAGTTAGTAAACAAACACTATGTATTGACTAAAAGATTAAAACTCAACTACAAAAAGATTCCATTTTTTTTCTTTTTACAATATATAAAATTGATTACCCAAAAATTAGTTCAACAGCTCTTCACTCAACACAAACGATGAAACAGTACAAAAGAAAGAACTCACCTAAATAAATATTTGCATATCTATGTTTATGTAAACAAAAAGATTCGTGAAATTCCACTTCACCGGCCACATGTATCAAACAAAAAATTATATATTAACGCAAAAAAAAAGAAAGAAAGATTTTAGAAAGGTGACATCTCGTACAAGCCAAGTTAATTAGTGGGTTACATTTTGCTTCAGATATAAACCAACATTTTTATTTTTAATGAAATTTCCGCAAATAATTAATCATATATAATTGCAAGTGAATTTTAGTCCATTTATTAGTAGTAAATCCACTAAAAGCAGATGCATATACATTATTAGAGATCGAGTCCAACGCTTACAAAATTTATATAGAAATTTGACTAATGAACTCACCATTAGGGCATCTCCAATGGTGCTTCAAAACTCTCTTCAAACTCTATATTTGAAGAAAAACTTATTTCAATGGTGCTTCAAATCTCTCTTCAAATTTGAAGATCTCTATTTTTTTCTTCAAATTTAAAGGATCTTTATTTCTTCATTCATTTTCTCAATAAAATTTTTTTGCAAAATAATCGCTTAATTTTTATTTATTTATTATTTTATATATAACTAAATTTTTTTGGGTATAATAAAAAGGGAAAAAAGTTGAAATAGTATCCGAAACAAATTTTTTTATGAATGTCTCACTAATAAATATAACTAAAACATATAAAATGCAATATTAACATATATTATAATACAAAATACAAAAACATTTTAATTATAATTATTGTGAGTATATTTTATATTTGTCATTTGTTTTTCTATTTATATGACATGTAATTGAATTTTATAATTTTACTAATGTTATTATTGAGTATATACTTAAAATTAATAAATATGAGTTAAATATATATATATATTTGAAAAGTGTAAAGGTTTTTATAAAAATTATTAATATAATATTATATCAAAATATTATTAAAATATTCATTTGAAGCAAGAAATGAAGTAAACTGTTGGAGCAAACCCTCCTTCATTTATAGAAAATTTTATTTTTGAAGACAAAATGAAAGCAACTATTGGAGATGGTCTTGCGATCTAATTTTAACGTTGAGAAGAAAATTAATCATATAATTAATTACACAAACAAATCTTATATAAATTGGGACCCACTTTAAGACAACTGTATTCCAACACTTTCTAACTATCACATATCCAAAATAGCAGGTTAGTTCAGTCATCAAAAATCTCTCAAACTTGTCTTTCTCCTCAAAATTTAATGTAAAATTCTAAAATTTTAAACTATATAATAACTTAAAATTTTTTAAAAACAATTATATAGATCTAGATATGTTTGGTATCGAAATTATTCATATTTAATTTTTAAAAATATATAAAAATGTCCTTGATAGCGTAAACACTCTCTATATAAACACACAATCTTCACTCTCACAAATCCTTCATAAACATTTTCATTTTTTTCTCTCTTCCACTTACAAAAAAAAAAAAATCGGAAGAGAAAATGTTGATTCTTAACAAAACGGCGTTTCTAACCGCGATTTTATCCTTCTTCTTCATTATAAACAACAGCGTTCACGTTCAAAGCAGCGAAACGTTTGCTTGCGATACAAAAAACGCAGCAACATCAACGTTACGATTCTGTCAAATATCAGTTCCGATATCAGAAAGAGTTAAAGATTTGATCGGACGGCTTACATTAGCCGAGAAAGTAAGCTTATTAGGCAACACAGCGGCGGCGATTCCACGGTTAGGAATCAAAGGTTATGAGTGGTGGTCGGAAGCATTACACGGTGTTTCAAATGTGGGTCCCGGTACTAAGTTCGGTGGGGTCTACCCAGCAGCCACTAGTTTCCCTCAAGTCATCACAACCGTTGCTTCTTTTAATCAATCCTTATGGGAATCCATCGGACGGGTCAGATTATTTCTCTCTTTTTATCCATTAATATTAATATCTAGTGTTATTTTTTTTCCGATCTAAATCCTAAATACTTTTTACGATTATTTATTCTGAAAATGACGTAAGTAATAATGTTATTTTTTATATACAGCTCACATTTAATTTGAATAGTACCTATACTATTACTATAGAGTGTGAAATATGAATTTCTATTTTATTGTGTGGATTTTATTTAAATACTTTTCAGTGGACCCGAAATATTCATTTTTGAGATGTTATTACTACTCATTTCTTGAAATATTCATATATATTAATAATAGTATTTTTAAAATGTATTTACGGATTTAAGCATTAGAATTACAAAAATATGTTTTTAAAATAATAATTATACAAAACTAGTATTACACAATGACTTGAGTTTTGTAAGTTGTAGAGATTAACACATATATTTGTATAAATTGTGATCTTATTAAATTTAAAATATCAAATAAAACTTAAAATGTCAAGCTAACCGATAGCCAAATTTTTATATATTGTAGACAACAGGATTCGATCTCTAAATATGCAAATGCATTTGTTTTTAGTGACTATATTATCTATCACTACTACGCTAAAGGCCATCTACAAATAAAACTTAAATTAATGTGCACAAAATGGTTTTTTAAATAATATTTTTGTAGTAAATTACCTATTTATTAAAGATATTTTATAGTTTTCTCGTGTTCTAATTTGTGCGGTGCATCATGCAAATAATGTACGCACGAATCTTTTATTGGTATTTCATGAAAGTAACATTTCTTTAATAAAAATAATATACTTTAAAAAATTATTCTTCTTTTTGGGTTTGTTTTGTTTATGACAAAGATTTGATTCTAATTAAAGTATAAATTACTCCAATTATATATAAAACCACAAAATAAAACAGTACTTTGCAAAAATCAAAACTTATTGTACGGTTTTCACTAAAATCGAAGCATCAACTTGCAACATTAAGTCAGAGCGCATTTTATCATTCGTTTGACTAAATTACGCCTTTTAAAATGCGCAGGTTGTATCAAATGAGGCCAGGGCCATGTATAACGGTGGGCTTGGTGGGCTTACTTATTGGAGCCCAAATGTTAACATATTACGTGATCCACGTTGGGGACGTGGACAGGAAACTCCCGGTGAAGATCCAGTTGTAGCCGGTAAATATGCAGCAAGTTATGTTCGTGGTTTACAGGGAAACGACCGTAGCCGGTTAAAAGTAGCTGCTTGTTGCAAACATTTCACAGCTTATGATTTAGATAATTGGAATGGTGTTGATAGATTTCATTTCAATGCTAAAGTAAGTAAACAAGATATTGTTGAAACATTCGATGTTCCGTTTCGAATGTGTGTGAAAGAAGGTAATGTTGCGAGTATTATGTGTTCGTATAATCAAGTTAATGGAGTTCCTACTTGTGCTGATCCTAGTCTTTTGAAGAAGACAATACGAAATCAATGGGGTCTTAATGGGTAAGATTAAGACATGTTTGGTGTTTATTGTTTGATCGTGATGGATTTTGAGATTATCTTGACAGTTGGTTTTGTTGTTGTTACAGGTATATTGTGTCTGATTGTGACTCTGTTGGTGTCTTGTATGATACTCAGCATTATACTGGTACTCCTGAAGAAGCTGCTGCTGATTCCATTAAAGCTGGTAATTTAATTATTGCTAATTATTTTACAATTTGGTTAATCGGTTTGGTTTAAATTATTTGAGTTTTGGTCCATTCAGTATAAATTTATAAGTCAGTTTGGTTTGGTTTCAGATTAGTTATTTACTATTTAGTAAGGTTGCTAAAAATAAGTTATATTTATATATGTATATTTAACTTTTATTCCGGTTTAGTTTCGGATTGGTGAATTTGGTATTGAATATTTCATTTTAGTTCAGATGATTTTATAATTCGGTTGGGATCCGATTTCAAGAATATCGGTTTAGGTTCGGCAATTTTTGTTTGGTTCAGAAAATTTGCCTACTCCTTGCATTTATAATTACTCTCTCCATTTTCAATTGTCATTTTAGAGTTTTGCATACATATTACGAAAATATGTAAATGTTCTTTTATGCCTTTATTTGACTATTAAAGTTTTAAGTCATTTAATATTTTAATTATTAAGTATAAGCAAATGAGATAATTTTGTATTAAAAACTATATTGGAAAACTATATTGGAAAACTCGGATGACAACTAATAGGAAACGGATGGAATATCAAAAATTTAGATTAAATTAAAAAAACATGGCTTATTTATTTCAATTTTAGACATTAATTAACTTTGTGTATGTTGTGTAGGTTTGGATTTGGATTGTGGGCCGTTTTTAGGAGCTCATACAATCGATGCAGTGAAGAAAAACCTGTTGCATGAATCAGACGTTGACAATGCTTTAGTCAACACTTTAACAGTCCAAATGAGACTTGGAATGTTCGATGGCGATATAGCAACTCAACCATATGGACACTTAGGACCAGCACACGTGTGCACACCGGTTCACAAAGGACTAGCTCTCGAAGCAGCTCATCAAGGAATCGTCCTCCTCAAAAATCGTGGTCCATCACTACCTCTCTCACGTTTCCATCACCGAACCGTAGCTGTAATTGGACCAAACTCCGATGCTACAGTTACAATGATTGGTAATTACGCTGGTATTGCTTGTGGTTATACCAGTCCGGTTCAAGGAATAAACCGGTATGCAAGAACAATTCACCAAAAGGGTTGTGTTGATGTACATTGTATGGATGATAGATTGTTTGGTGCTGCAATTGAAGCTTCTCGTGGAGCTGATGCAACGATTCTTGTGATGGGTTTGGATCAATCTATTGAAGCTGAGTTTAAAGACAGAAACAGTTTGCTTTTACCTGGGAAACAACAAGAACTTATCCTTAAAGTTGCTAAAGCCTCTAAAGGCCCGGTTATATTGGTACTAATGTCTGGTGGGCCTATAGATGTATCATTCGCTGAGAAGCATCGGAATGTTCCGGCGATTGTTTGGGCCGGGTATCCGGGTCAAGAAGGCGGAACCGCAATCGCCGATATCTTATTCGGCGGTGCTAACCCCGGAGGTAAGCTTCCAATGACATGGTATCCACAAGACTACTTAACCAATTTACCAATGACCGAAATGTCGATGCGACCGGTTCATTCAAAACGGATTCCGGGTCGGACTTACCGGTTTTACGACGGGCCAGTGGTTTACCCATTCGGTCATGGATTGAGTTACACACGCTTTACACATACCATAGCTGACGCGCCTAAAGTGATTCCAATCACGGTTCGCGGTAGAAACGGTACCGTTTCAGGTAAATCAATCCGTGTAACACATGCAAGATGTAATCGTTTATCACTCGGAGTCCATGTGGATGTTACTAACGTTGGGTCGAGAGATGGGAGCCACACAATGCTTGTGTTCTCAGCTCCACCAAGTGGAGAATGGGCTCCAAAGAAACAGTTGGTTGCTTTCGAAAGAGTACACGTGGCGGTTGGGGAGAAGAAACGTGTTCAAGTGAATATACATGTGTGTAAGTATTTAAGTGTAGTGGACCGAGCCGGAAACCGAAGGATTCCGATTGGTGATCATGGGATTCATATTGGAGATGAGAGTCATACTGTTTCACTTCAAGCTTCTACGCTTGGAATCATCAAGTCTTAGACTCTTGTATTGTTGTTACCAAAATATTTTAAAGAGATTTAAATGTTTCTAATGAAACTAATTGGATTGTGTTATAACATGTCAATTGATGTGAAGGTTATTGTAAGGTTAAAAGAGAATAAATATTGCTTTTATTATTTTTTTTCTTCGAAACATTATATTTGAAATTGAATTACTTTGACATAATTTGAAAGCTTAACACTTTTTCAACTGACCATTTTCTAAATTAATTCTTTAGATTGGAAAACAAAAAATTTAGATCACTAAATAAACTAAGGTGTAGAGCTTCTAGATTACATTTACATATATTTATGAGCTTTTGTAATTTTATATCATATGGAAAAACAGTGTTTATAACCATTCAATATAATTCAAACTAGTCATGTAATTATAGATGTGGAATCTTATTGTTACAGTAAACTAAAATGTATCAATTTACAATTATTTAAGCAGAAACATAAATATAGTTTATAAAGCATAAGTTGGAAATATATATATTTCTCAACATAAACTGCATTTATATAAAAACTAATTGTATATTATTACATAATATTTTTTGTATATTTTTAGTTATAAACCAAATATCTAGAAATCATAATCATATAAGTTAAACCAAATTAAACCATATTTTTGTATATTTTTACTTATATTTATGAGCTTTTCTAATTTTATATTATACAAAAGATAATGCTTATGAGTTTACAACATGAAATATAATTCAACTAGCCATGTAATTCTAGATGTGGAATCTTATCTGATATTGTACAATAACAATGTATAAATTTATAATTATTTAAACAGAAACATATATATACAGTCTATAATCAAGTTTAAATTGGAAAAAAAACTATATCCCAATATATACTACATTTCTATAAAAAGTAATTGCAAAATATTACATTTTTTGGTATACTTTTAATTATAAACCAGATATCTAGAATTCTTATAAGTTAAATTTAATTAAGTATACATTATTATTAACAACCGTAGTAAACTTTAAAATCATTTATATTTTGTAACAAACCATACTATTTTTCTAATTCTAATATCACTTAAGTTTGTTTACAAACATTTCTAGAATAATATCAAATATATTAGATGTAATTTAATATGCGCATCTGCTTAGATGCAAAACAGGTACACAACTCTCTCTCATATAATGAGAAAAATGCTAAGCAAAACCATGATAGAGATTGATATATATCTGGCATAAAAAATTCATCGCTTGATGAAACTGATAAAGCCGAAGAAGACAAAAAAACTAATCGCTCAAATCGATAAATGGATAACTAGAAACTTAAAACCAGCTAATATTGTCTTAATATCGGGAGACATAGATTATATTGATGTTTTAACATCTATAAAAGCTTGAGGTGGATATAACATTATTATTGTCCATGGAGCTGAGAGTCGAGTTCTAATGAGTTCAGATCATTTGCTGAAACTGAGTTTTTGTGGTCGAATTTTGTAATAGGAGCAGGTCCTGAGAAGAGGAGCAGGTCCTGAGAAGAAACAAAAGTTACTATATGATTGTTGGGTATTGTAATGATGAACCTAAGCTATATCTTTATGAGGTTCTTATGTTATTTGTAATGATGACTATTGTTGCCATCAGATTCCACATGTGGCAACTAAATAAGTTGAAATCGACAACTAGATTTAGATGACTATTGTTATTGGTGGCTATGTGCTTTGTTCAATTAGATAAACACTCAAAAATTCATTGGACCACTTTCTTGCCAACTCTTATCAACTGGATTCTCTTATCATATTACATTTTTTTTGAATAAACAATACATAAAACAGACCAATATAGTGTAACCAACTTGGTTACATATTGGTCCCTTTTGCTCCTTTGTCATAACCTCTATGCACGAAACCAATGTATCTAAGTAAAGCCTCCAATGGGGCCCATCAACAAACAAAATATATGAATAAAGAATTGTCTAAACCGGTCAAATCAAAATTCGGTCTAAACCGGTACAATAACCAAACAGTAGACCATAACCCGCCAAAAACAATAATTTTCAACGGAAACCAAAGACATTGAAAGCTTCAACGAACAATAACTTAACGGGAAACAACAGAACAACGATCAATGGCATATGTTGAGACGCCACAAGGCGGCTAAACCTCTGTAAAGACTTTCTTCCTGTCTTCATCATTCCTGAAAAATCATTTCCATTGATTTGACCATTACTGATCATAATCCCTGAGCTTCCACTTTCTCTAGCCACCAGTATTGGCCACCAGAGACTCCTGCGATGCTCTCTTTTGGCCTTTCTTATCTGATTCACTTCTTTTCTTATTACACTCCTAACTGACATCAGATATGAGTTCATGTCGTGGTCCCTTTGGATTGTTCCGTTAGAACCATATGCTGCTCTGTCACTGAGAATGTCGAGAGGATGTGGTGTGTTTAAGAAAGCTGTTTGTGCAGCTCTTAACCGTTGTTCTTCCTCTGAATCTTCATTATCAGAGGATTCAAATTCACCAGTTAGAAGATATAAACCATTTCCTGGAGGGAGAAGTTCGTGTCCCGGAGAAAATGTCTCATCTGGTTGAAGAATCAAAAGCTCACCCATTGGAGAGTACAATATACTCTGCAGAACAAAATGTGGTTAGCTAAAGAAATTCTGCAACAAAACTACAGAATCCATAGCTGTTTGTATGAAGTACCTGTTTGTTAAGACAAGGATGGCTACGGAAGTTTCCATTAACAGCTTTGAGAAGCTTGGCGACATGATAAGGATAGTTACAAGAAAAAGCTCTTGGAACAATGTCACGGTGCATTGTAATAGCTTGAACATGGCTTTTAGGTAATCCGAGTTTTTTAAGAAGACGATCGCCACCACATAATACAAATGGCGCACCAAATGTTATAACTGGGAGTAAAGAAGAAGCAGGTACTTCACCTCGAATCAGTAACATAAGGTTTAGTAATAATGATAAGCTTCCACCTAAAGAATGTCCTGTGAACCGGAATTTAGCACTGGGGCCATGAGTTTTGATATGAGCTTTAACTTCAGGTAGCATTTGTTCATACATTCCTTTTGCAGCTTCGTATATTCCTCTGTGAACGATTGCATCAAGTCCCTAATAGATCAAAACCAGTACTTTTGTAAGTTTTAAATCTTAAACTTTATTTTGTTTCACAAATTGTTGGAATTGGAAGGAACTAAGTACCTCAAATTCAATAGGCTCAAAGAGTAAGTTTGCTTGCCAAGAAGCTAAAGATTCAGATCCCTACAAGCAAATTCACAATATTGAGTCAACACATACAGAAGAAGAAATCTCAAGAAAAGAAGCCGCTTTTGAGTTTTTGCTTGTTTTACCTGAATCACAACGAATCTAGTGTGACTCTCATCATCATCACATATAAACCAATCACAAGGAGACGAAATAGTAGATTTCAAATCGTCTGCAACTGCTTGTTTCACCTCTTCCTCAGCAGCAACAACAGAGGTAACAGAATTAATAGACGAAGCAGCCTCTGAAGATGACTCCACATTATCCAAATTCTCATCGTTTTTATCCGAATTCTCGGTTTTCGATGTAGAACTAAAAGGTAATATGTTGTTGGTACGAGAGTGAAGGTAAGAAGCAGCTGATGCAACAATCTCATATGCAGCAGAAGCACTAATCTTACGACCAGTATTCTTCTCTTCTTCTTCTTCAACAACAACTTCCTTTTCTTCTTCTTCCTCCTCATTTGGCTTAGTCTCTTCACCATTCTCCTCAGCTTTTAACGCTGATTCTGTTTTCTCAGCTGATGAAGTTACAAATCTAAGACCGTAATATTTCGAAAGATTCGCAGGCTGCAATGAACATTCCACAAATTAAACAAAGTTCACAAACTATCCTACAAATCTACACGATTCCAAAGAAGTTAAAAATCAAAATCGTACCTTGATTTTTGATATTGAATAAGCCAAGTTCCCCAAATACGACATTTGAGCATAGAGTTTTGATTCAGGTAACGTAACCCTTCTCAACAATTTCGAAAACGATTCTCTATTAAGCTGAAATTTACTTTCTTCATCTTCCAAAACAGAACATCCATCACATTCAATATCATCTTCAGATGAAACACAATCGTCTAATTCCTCCTCTTTGTCCTCGTCTTCATCATCATCTTCTTCAACTTCTCCATCTCTCCACATAGATTGCACATCTAAGATCTTCAAAACCCAACTCCCATTTCGTTTCTCCGTCTCCAATTCCACCGTATCCTCCACAATTGGCTTTCTCGAATCGCCTGAATCAACCAAAACAGCGTCTTCTAAAGCCAATCCACTACGTCTCTTAGACGCAATTCCTCCACCACCACGAGACCAAAACGCCGTCAATGGGTACTTAAAAGAGAACCCAAATGGTCCTCTTCTTTGTGACGGTGCTCTAACATCAACTCCACAACCGCTTACACCGCTTCCAACCGCATTGATCGCTGGAATTACACCGTTCATCGTAAAAAAAAAAAACGTCTTTTTTGTTTTCGTTTTGAAAAGGTTTCTTAGGGGTTTATATTCCCAAGTTTAAAAATTTAGTATTCGATCTTTAGAATGTGAATTATACCCACAGAAAGATTTAGAATTGAGAAAATTTAGAAAGACGAAGAAAATAAATTTGTTTATCAGCCGAACAGATCGTCAAAGAGGAAACTTCTGTGTAAGAGATCTTTTTATGCTATATTTTCGTTTTTTTTTTTATTTAAAGCAACGACCTTTTTTTTTTTCTTTTTTTTTGCTTTCTGTGATATTTGTTATTTTTATAAAATAATAAAAAAATCAGCGAATGTTGAAACGTCATCGTTTTAGGTTTGAATTTATGTGTAATACGCGTAAGTTATCTATTTAACACGTGTACCCTACGTGGGACCCATTGACCAATCGGTTGTCGAGTTAGTTCAGAAAATTTGCCGACTTGGTGGAAAGAATTTCCTTTTTTAAAAAATTAGCGGTATATATATTATATAAATAAAATAAAATATATAATTTTATATTAAAAATTATGAGCTGTTTTCTAACACGACGAAAAATGGTATCTCCATTATGATTCAAACATTGAGGGATAACGGATAAAGAAATAAAGGAAAATAACAAACTTAACCGTATGAATTCTTCTTGATATAGTAAAAAAATCATCCACTTTTCCGATCGGTTGAGAATCTTTAATACTATCTCGCCGTCTGTAAAGACTTCCACCTCTAAATAATATAAATCAAAGAAAAATAAAATATAATTTAGAAATATTTATAAGTTATTTGAATTGTATAATTGGAATAATAAGTGGAAGTTTGTAAGAAGAACCACGTGGAAATGATAAGAGGTGAAGACTGCCACGTCAGAGTGGATATAAGTGGACAAAACATGTGACGTGTTCCAGGATTTTTGGGTTTTATCCAATTTGACACGTGGCTTTAGCAGGTTGTTCACACGCTTTGTCTTTTTAACACTGTTGCATGTCTTTGTTGGTTGCTTCTTCTTTAGGTTTTGGTTCCAAAACAAAAGCTTGTAATAATACTTGCACGATTCTAAAAGCTTTTTAATTTCTTTTGCCTGATTCAGATAAACAAATGTTATTATCATGATTCAAGTAGTATATGTGTAAAATATAAATAACTTCAACCATTTAAAATCTCGTGTTCGACTACTTTATCATGTGAACGGCCCAACACGTTAGTTAATATGGGCCGTAAAAATATAAATGGGCCTCATTTTCTTAAACCCAACAAAGAAAATAACGGTAACCATTAAGCGTAAAGAGGAAGCTCAAGCCGTACTAACGGTAACTTAAGAACTTTCTCCGTCTGATAAAAATGGTTAAAACTCATCTCCTTTTGGATTTCATCTTCTTCTTCGACTTCTCCACATAGATTTCACAGCCAAAATCTTCAAAACCCAACTCCTGTTTCGTCTCTGTGTCTCCGTTTCCACCGCTGTTTCCTCTGCGATTGGCTTTCTCGATACCAAACGGCGTCGTTACGGTTGTGACGGTGCCGTTGCGGTTGCTCGGAGATCAACAACTCCAATATACATTGCATCCAACTTTTGCTGGGAGAGACTTTGTTCATTCTTTTTTGAAATTAACCAAATAAAAGGAATTTAATCTTGAACTTTCATATTGTTTCATAGGTTTTATCTGAATGGAATTCGGCGACGGCGTTTCCTTCGCCGTGGTTCCCACTGTGTATAAAAGAGAAGACTATAAGCGGACTAGACACGACGCGGTTTTCTCAAAGTGGAAGGTTCTCTCTTTCTCTTTTCTGATTTGTCAATTGAGATAAATGTTTCTGACTGTGTTTAGGGTTTTGCTCGATCTTATGTTTTCTCTGAAACCCTTTTGAGGATTCTCTGTTTTTTACATGAAATTATTCAACTGACCCTTGTGTCTTCGAATTCGGTGTAAAGATCCCATTTTTAATTCCTGACTTATCTGAAATTTGTTGTCATCAATAAACCTGATTAGCTTGATTCTGTCTCATTATTATACATTCCCACTTGAAGTGAGTTTGATCTTAGAATTATATGAGTCTCTGCGCAGTGTTAAATCTGAGGTCTGAAACTAGTCACTGATTGTATGTTGTTTGATGATAAACTTATACTGCATAAACAGGTTCTTATAGGATCTAACGATTGGGAAGATTTCAATAATGGAAAAGATGGTGTAGGTAGATACAGAGTCCAGAACTTACCTCATAAATCTTTCCCGGGTCTGTATGAGCTTGGTGTAGCAGTCATCGGTGAAGAAAAATGCAGAAAGATTGACTCTGACAATGTTCTTGCTGCATACTTAGGACAAGCTGAGAGTGTAAGGTCTAGAGTTCAGCGTTATGGAAGATGCGGTGCTCATTTGCGCAGTGTCAACAATATTAACAAATGTGAAACCGTTGAATCTCCAAAAGCTGTAACTTCGGGTTTATTTGAAGACATATTCGCTAAAGGAGGCTCGGTTTTGTATAGATGGGCACCGGTACGTATGATGTCTAATATTTGCTAGCTAAACTTACAACTTTGATCCAATTCATGTGATAACTTTGGTTTTATCAGATGGGGTCTAAGAGAGTGGCTGAAGCAACAGAAGGAATGCTTCTAAGTACATTTGACTATGCTTGGAACAAAGGAAGTAACGGGGATAGACGCCAGCTTGATGTACTTAAGAAGCTCGGTGATGTCAAGTTTATGAGCAAGAGAAAGTCTGGAATACCATCACCATTGCATATTCCTTTTCTTCGGAATCAAGTTGGTATCAAAATCAAAGGAGAAAAGCATGTGCTTAAAGAAGAGAGAAAGCTAAGCTGCGATGTTGATGAAGAGAAGAGTAATAATTTCTTCACTTCAATACTCAAATTCACTCGGTCTAGACCTCAACCAGTTTTAGACAGATCTGATGAGACTAATTGTGATTCTGTTTGTGGAGTGATACTTGAAAATGGTGGTTGTTGCAATAGAAGTCCAGTGAAAGGAAGAAAGAGATGTGTAGAGCATAAAGGCCAGAGAACATGCCGTGTTTCACCTCAAAAACAGACATCACCAGAAGATCCAAAGCCTGAGAGTCTCACTGGAGAAGATCACAATCACAAAGACTCTGATGTTATCTGTGGAGTGATCTTACCTAACATGGAAACATGCAATAAGAGACCTGTTCTAGGAAGAAAACGATGTGAGGATCATAAAGGCATGAGAGTGAATGCTTTTCTCTTTCTTCTTAACAAGAAAGATCGTGAGAAAACCGTCAAAGAAGAGAAATCTGATCCTGAATTGCATACCAACATAAACGATGAAGAAGCTTTGACTCGTTTCTGTGAAGCTACAACAAAGAATGGCTTACCTTGTACAAGAATTTCTCCTAAAGGAAGTAAAAGATGTTGGCAACATAAAGACAAAACTTCCGAAGACACCTCGCCGGAAAATGTTCACCCAATGGCCGGAAAACAACTTAGCTGTGGTGTGAAATTGTGTAATGGATTAATCTGTGAAAGATCTCCAGTCAAAGGACGTAAGAGGTGTGAAGAGCATAAGGGAATGAGAATCACTTAATTGTCCCAGAACCAGAATTAGTTAAACCAAACCGGTTTGGTTTAACTAATCTTTTGTACCAAATTACTCAATTCAATTTTTTGTTAATTGAAATCGCCACCGTCGGTTTCCACTAGGTTAAATCTAATCTAACGGTATTCAGTGTGCTTATAGTAGAAATCACCAAAGTCTCTACCATTTCTTCGATCGTCTTCATCATCGTCGTCGATTTTGCCACCACGACCTCTCCACGCCGGAGCTACTCCCGTAGATTCATATCCGGTAAGCTCGCTGTTCTCAATTTTGAGCTCTGGCATTCTTTTTATAGTTGATTTGAACTGTTTTCTGAAAATTTTCTCCGAAACCCTAGGGTTAGTAGTTTTCTAACTCAATTAGATTTTCTGAATTCGAGATAAGGATTTTGGTTTAGTCGGAAGAAGACTATGAGTAGTAACACAGCAGCAACGACGGCTTCATCGTCTAAATCGAAAGCTACAGGAACTTCTCAGCCACAGGAAAAGCGTAAAACGCTTTTTCAGAAAGAATGTAATGTGTATTTGCTTATATCTCTTGATAGATACATAATTCTTCATTTTGTGTTTATGTTAATAAACAATGGTCTTTTTGCTTTTGATGATTTTCAGTGCAGCATATGATGTATGGATTTGGTGATGAGCAAAACGTAAGCTTTTTATCTTCATTGATTGATTGTGATATGAACAAATTAGAGATGTTTAGTTTCTTACATACATGAGTTGTTTACTGTGTTTGTACTCTGAAACTGAAGAACAACTGATTTGTCTTCTCTTGTCTGTAGCCGCTTCCAGAGTCTGTGGCGCTTGTAGAAGACATTGTTGTGGAATACGTCACAGATTTGGTATTTAGCAAATCTCTTCTTCTTTCTGTGCAATGAATCATTTTTTACATCGAAGTCGAGAGAATTAGCTAAACTGTATTGACACAGACACATAAGGCTCAAGAAGTTGGCTCAAAGCGAGGAAGACTACTAGTTGATGACTTCTTGTACCTAATCCGCAAGGTAAAGTACTAATATAATTGAGACTTGCTACGGTTTTATGTTCTGTATTAATATGATTGTTTCGTCTTTGATTCACACAATCGGGGACTGCGACTTGCTACGGTTTTGTGTTCTGTATTACTTTGATTGTTTCGTGTTTGATTCACACAATCGGAGACTGCGACTTGCTACTGTTTTGCGTTCTGTATATGATTGTTGTGTCTTTGATTCGGGTTTATGCAGGATATGCCAAAACTAAACCGTTGTAGAGAACTCTTGGCAATGCAAGAAGAACTGAAACAAGCTCGTAAAGCTTTTGATGTTGATGAAGATCTGAAACAAACACTTGGCAATGATTGATCTTCTCTTCTGCAGTTAAGCTTCTTTTGAATGGTCTTCTGTACTCAGTTTTGCTATTGAAACACAAGACTGTAAACAAAAACAGATTATATACATTAAGCAAGCAGATGTTCTTCCATTAAACATGTGAATGGTGCGATCTCTGAGAATAGCAAAATTATATGTATTATGTATCTGTAAAATTGTGGGTTACATATAGATAACGAAAACCAAAATTGAACAGAAAAAACAGAGAAAAATCAACTCAAAACAGTTTTGATGATCATCAAACGACGTCGTTATGTTCTTTGTATTCCAAATAAGAGATCTGTCTCTGCAACTTCATCTGCTCATAAAAATTAGCAATAAACTCTTCAGCTCTCAAATCAACACCTTTCTCTTCTTCTTCCTCCTCCTTTAGATCATCCTTAACCACACGATCACATTCCTCACGGCAAGAATCATCATAGTAGCCGTAAGATCTCTCATTTTCACGATCCAATTCGAAGTCGTAATCAAAGTCAACAGGAGGAGCAATGCAAGGCAAAAGAAACCTCATTGAAGCAGGACGATGCATCTTAACGTTAAAGATAGGTGTTTCATCGAAAGAGAGTTGTTTCTCACAGTAACGTGAGAGATAATGATCGTTATTAACATTGTTGTGATGAGCTAAAGCTTTGAGATGCTTAGAGAACAAGTTACGAAGCTCAAACATATGCCATCTTTTGAAAATTCCACCTTTTCTTCCCCATAAAAGAGCCATTCTTACTAGATTCCAAGCTCTTTGAGTTGCCATTGATCTGCTTTTCTTCTTTGATTCCGCCATTGTTTTTGCTTTAGACTTCACTTCTTTGTGTTGCTTTGGTTGGTTCAGGTGATGAATGAAGAAGATGTGGACACTTATGTGTGTATTTATACAAAACTATACAGCTTTTTGCAGATTGATTTACGCGGAGAGAGAGAGATTGATGCATAGATTATTGAATAACCTAAGTTTTGTTTTTTGTTTTTTTTTTTTTTTTTTAATTTTTTTATAGTTGGATCGACAAGACNTTATAGTTGGATCGACAAGACCCGATCCATATCTAAACTCTAAACTCTTTTCTTACTTTTTCTTGTACGTAGGAAGAATCGAACCCGGATGTCTGATGATTTTTAAAATGGCCACTACCACTAGACCATCTGTCCTCGGCAACTTAAATTTTGTTTAAGGATAAAAGAAAAATCAAAAATGTTATTTTTTTGATATAAAGTGGTTTTTAAATGGGACCCTTAAGGCTGTACGCGGGCAAGATCTGAGCTGTTTTAGCCGTTTTGTTTGTTTCTTAAGTTAAAGTGTTTTTCTAATTCATATTTTATTTGCTTAATCTTTGTTTTAACTCTCAAAATTATAGTTATTCTTCATCAAATACATTGAATAGTATCTGTAATTTTATGTCTTGGAATTAAACAAAAATTACATGTTTTGGTAATTAATATATACAGAATCTCTCTTGTTATTGGTAATTTCTTTGGTCAAATTGTTAAATGTCTATCTTTACGATTTTTCTCATATACATTAAATGCTAGAAAGTCATGTTTTTGCATATAGAATTGGTCGATTCAGTCTTGTCGATCCAACTGGTAGAAAAGAAAATATAAAGAATCTTACGAGGACGTGCAGTTTGATTTTGTAGTTTAGCAGCCCGTTCTTTATCTGTGAAGTATTTTTATTCGTCATAGGAAATTCTGTCATCAGTATGGACGTTGGTTTAGTCAGTAGTGGTTTCGATCTTCGGTTGGGATAGTTGAATGGTTTCGATCTTCGATTAGGGTAGTTGAATTTTTGTACATGTTTCTTCAAGTTTCCTTGTCTAGTCTTCTCATATTTTAATATTATGGTTCTCTTTGTTTGGGCTTATGTTTCCGAGATTACCTCTTTTTACGGTCGGTTGTAGTATTCTACTCATGTATTCTATTTTGGTATTAATAATAAAAAAAATCTCATGAGGAAAATAAAGTGAATTGGAGTCGGTCATTATTAAATAAGTTATATGAAGACTCTAATTATGAGACCAATGTTGCAAAAAATTGTTTAAGGATACTTCGTTAATTGGATGTTTTCTTAACTTTATTGAATTTGTTAGGAATCTCTAAATCATTTAAATCTTAGTCAATATAAATTAATGTTGGTGAAACGTCCAAATAATTTTGAATAATGTATTGTAGTACGAAATAACTTATGATGTGACCAATACTTAGTTACTAAGTTCGAGCATTAATTAAAGAACAAAACTTAGATGATTAGGAGGTTAATAAATAATGGTACAACAATGATAGAGAATAACGTACGTACAGTGGAAACTTCGTTGTAATCAAATTAATAATTGTAGAAATAATTAAGCCTAAAAGGCTAAAAGAGAAGGTTTAATTGGTTAAGCTTATGATAACATGTCTTATGGCTGTCTTAATACATAACACGCAACCGTGTCTTATCATAGATTTTGTTATGTATACTCTTGTCTTTTTGTTTCCTTTTTTTTTTCTTAAGAAAAAAAGATTACCAAATATAAACGTAAAATATTAGCATTAGGGTTAGGATTTTCAGAAGAAAAAAAAGTTGACTTGAATTTAGTTCGAAATTTAGATTCAGTTTTTTTTAAGATTCAGCTAATGACTCAGGACACCGGGGTTCGATTCCTCCTCATTATACTAGTAGAATTAAAAGGAATTTTAGGGTGTGGGCTAGGCTATGAATCGGGCATTGTCGACTCAATTGTTGACAAAAAAAATAAAGTATAAAATAAAACAACATATGGTCGAGGTACATTGTATCATTTACGTGTAATATTATCATATGTTTGGAATGTAGTGCAAATCATATATAGAACCATGTTTTGTGGCAGATTATTCGAGCAAGTAACTTATGATTATTTCCCTCATAATCAAGTTTCCAATCATATAGGATTTTTGTCATTTAATGAGTTTTTTTGGTCAATATTGGGTTATAAATGATCGATATATTAGCTACATTTCTACATAATATAAATTAAAAGATTCGATTTCTGGATGTGTAAATGTATCTGATTTTAATGGACTTACCATCTATCACTAGATTAAAAACTATATGTGCTGTCAGTTAATAGTTTTTTACCATTATTATAATACAGTTAACCTATCAACTTGAATCAAAAGCTAAAACAAACCAACCAAGCTATAAGGACAAACAATCTCTCAATGGCTATAAGTATTTTATAGTTTACCTTTTTATTAAGCTATTTGATGAGTCATATATATGTTTTTAGTATAGGATTTGATTGGTAACACCGTTTAAATGATTAAAGATAGTAGTTCACAAAAGAAATTTGTAACAAAAGTCCTCTAAATTTATAGCAGTTAAATAATATAATTATATGAAATGAAATATATGATTGATAGCAAAATAAGTATATTAGTTACAAATTGTCATTGGCGTACTATTAACGAGATTTTAGAACCAAAGCTTGGGAGTTTTAATTATTGGTATGGTTCTTTTTTTTTGTTAACATTAGATCGACAAAATTCGAAATATAGTCTAAAAAATCTATTTTTAAAATCCTTTTCTTTTAAGGTACTATAATGCAGCGGGTAGAAGTTGAACTCTGGTACCAAATCATTAACTGGATAATTATATCTACCAGATTGCGAGCAACTCGGCATTACTAGTATGGTTTAAAAGAAGTTTCTTTCACTAAACTTGCTAATTAGGGAGTATTTGAATGAAATTTCGATTCTGTAAAATTAGACTTGAACCACATGTTTTTCGTTTCTTTATTTCAACTAACAATCGCATTAATTATAAAATCAGACTAGTTTTAGGCTGTTTCATTGTGGAAAAACCGCAATTATTCTAATTTACGACATCAAACAGATTCTACTCCTTAGAAAAATTTAAATTCGTGTTATTTAACTTCAATACTTGAAAATGATCATTTACAACCATTTTTAAATGACAGATAAATAGAGATAATTGCACATAATCATAATTCTTCCTCGAAATCATTTTTCCAACAAAAAAACAAAATCTCTCTCCCTGTTCATCAGGGAGAAAGATTTTGATTTTCTTTAATTATTTCTTCATTTTTTGATTCAAAGTTTTCGTTATGGAATCAAAAAATGAGAATGGTAATGAATTACCAATAGAACAAATAAACAAAAACATGAAGAAAAAAAAGCCATCACGTGGAATGCACATGTTCTCCGTCGTCATGTTCATGCTTCGTCGTCGCCGGAGAAGAAAATCCGTCAACAATAGTTTTTGGCGACGAGTCGTTGACCCAATACAAAAAGTCAACTCCGAAAATACAATAATGCCATCATCAAACACTATTCTCCCTCAGCCTCCTCCGGTGATTGTAACCGGAGGCGACAATAGGGAGGGTTTACCGGAAGTTGTTCCGGCTTCTTCTGCATCAATATCATCTGGAATATCAGGCTATGGATCAGCAATGTCGTTACGTGATTTGGATTATCATTATGATGATGAAGAAGATGAATGTTATAGTGATGTTGAAGGAGGAGATGATAAGATTGATGAGAAAGCTGAAGAATTCATTGTTAAGTTTTATGAACAAATGAAGATTCAAAATCAAGCTTATTCTGATCGTTGCAAAGCTAAAGGAATAATGATTTAATTACATCATCATCATGCATGGAGATGCATGTAAAAATGAAATTTTCTCTTGAATTTGATTATTTTGATGAAGAAGGATTGATATTCAGGTGATCTTGATTGGTTTTTTTGTTGGTTTATAAATTTAATTAAATTCCTGTAACTTTTTCTTCTTCTTTTTTGTTTTGTTATTTGTGATGGTATTTCAATTAACTAAAGAAAATAGGAAAAATGAAATGTACTATGTATGTTTTGGGATATTAAATGAAAAATTAAAGCCGCATCAAATATTTTTATATATAATAAAACCGTACCGTTAAAATTTTTTCTGTATTTTATAATAACAAAAATAATATTTATTTTTTTTGATTTGTTTCGATTGGTCGGTTTGTTTTAATTATTTCATTTGTTTATTTGTTTTGATAAGATACTTTTATAACTAATTAGTTTGTTTTAATGAGGATTAATTATATTGATCCATTGGTTTTGATATCGAGCTATTGGTGGTGGTGTTTTGTTATATTATTTGTGGTGATGTTTCAATTAATTAAAGAAAATAGTAAAATAAAATGTATTATGTTTTTGTATGTTTTAGATAATAAATTTACAAATTGGAGTGACGTCAAATAATATGTATGTTTAGATATTTATATGTTGTTTATGGTGTATTTTTTATTTATGTTTAAATATTTTAAGTTTGAAGAACACTAATATAAGAGACTACATTAAATCTAATCTTCTATCTAGTGTTAGTAAGACATTATTAACCATTACACCAATTAAATAATAATAAACCAATATTAAAATTAATTTTGACCCGGTTTACTAACTTTGACCCAGCTTGGAATATATATGGCCTAGTGAGGCAATATTGGGCCTAAGGGCAACTCCAACCTTAGCACCATATTTGGTGCAAAACTAACACCAAATT
>OVBA01000912.1:853-52683 GCA_900406435.1 Lepidium aucheri
TCTATTTCGCCGATAGCCCTTCTTGGCATCTGTTCTGTCCTAGCATCTCTTTCCTGTTTCAGCTCTTCAATCTCTCGCTTTAACTGCTCTAGTGTAGCTTCATGATCGACCTCGACTTCCTCTCTTGCAACCATGATGAAATCAAACATGAAAAATAAAACAAAGGAACAAACAAAGTTGTCTTAGTCTCTAACCTAATAAATAATCGAAAGGTAATGTTATTGGTCCTCGGCAACGGCGCCAAAAACTTGATACAACGAGTTTTAACCCTATATCCTACTGCAAGTGCACAGCAAATGAAATAATATTTAGGGATTGAATCCACGAAGACCGATTATCACACTAACGATTGTATTATTTAACTAGAGCTAAGAAGATGAATATTTTGATTGGAAACGATTGTAACTAAGGAACATAATGTAAACAAATATTAAAGACATCAAGCTTAGGGAATTTGTAAGGAAATCAAAGGCTAGAACGAGGAATCTATTCAGGTAAATTCAGTTCCGTTCTCGACTTAGAAATAACTATTGACTAACCTACTCTCGCAGTGATAGCCACTATGTTTAGATTCTAGAAATCCTAACTCTCGTTGGTTCTTAGAGATCTAACCACNACTCTCGTTGGTTCTTAGATATCTAACCATGCAATATCTACGGTTACGAAATGTCTACAATCCAACCTAGCATCAACTCTCGTTGGTAGTGAAGGTATTGCTTACCTAGAAAGGTTCTGATTCTTATTAAACCTATGGGATGATAAGCAACCTAAGATCATAGATTAGTTAGCTACTCCAATTTAAGCATTAATAATGTTTCTAGGCTGAGAATCTATGTTAAAGGCCTATTTGTTCCTCACCCTTATGTCCCCTAAGATCCTATGAATGCCCTAAACTCAATTGTAAACTACTCAGACATGGAAAGAAAGATCAAGCAAGTAATAGTAAAAAGAATCATTGAAAACTGGAAATAAATAGAATAGAGGTTTAGGGATTCTTCTCTAATGGTGTAGAGAGTTGAATTCTTCTCCTCTAGGTTACAACAAATGTCTGTAACTTTTCTTATCTCTCTCCTCTCTCTAAAATCGTGTTTTTAACCTAATATATAAAGTAAACCGAATTGGTACAAAAAATAAGGAAATCTGGTTTTCGCTTTGCAGGGTCTTTGATCGATCGATCTATCAGATGCTCGACCGATCAATGCTTCTTCATTCGATCATAAAGCTTCCAAATTGTGCAAAGGATCGTGCGTAACTTCTTCTTAAACAGCCCGATCGATCTCTGAATGCTCGGTCGTGCAGTGGATCGTGCGGTCAATATAGATTGTTGAGGTCGATCGTATCGAGCATAAGAAGTCGATCAATGTATCGAGCGTAGTTTTTCTCCTTTAAAGTTATGATCGATCGATCATAGTGTTGACCAATCGATCCTTCATCTCGAAGTGGAAGAATCCAAGGTTAAGCTCCAATCTTGCTCAGCAGCTGGAATCCAAAGTATCCTTGCATTTTGTACCTAAAAAGACTCTAAAAACACAACAAAGACTAAAGAAAACATGTGAATTAGTAATCTACAAGTCGGTATAAANCTCTTACACTACGCGATAGATAATCGGCCTTGTGATTAAGTACACAAGGGAACAAAAACGGAGAGCATGCTCTGAATAAACTCCAGAGTCTTGAGAAGTCATCGAGATATTGTAAGAAAGCCATCCAGGTGGAGGTTTCTTCGATGATATTAACGAGTTCAGACCAATCCATAAGAAACTCAGCTTTTGTGATCTGGAAAGAAGCTAGACAAGTCATAGCCCATAGAAACGCCTAAAATTCCGAGTAGAGTGGAGAGAGACTTCGTTGTATGCTCTGAGCTCCCAAATTTACTCCATCTCCATCATAAGGATAACAATACCATCCTAAGCCTATAAAAAGATTGAAATCCTTCTATGATGCATCTACCATACATTTATAACTGGTGAAGGTCGGGTTGACCGCTAAGGATCTGGAAATCGCCTCATTTTGTTTTTATAGGTTCACCAGGTTTCCTCCAATAATGCTAGATTTCCTTGCTGGGAAAGTTCATAGGCCACTGCTTCTGTTTCTGATGCTTAGATTAGGTCTCGGGGATCTTTATCCATATTTGCAAACTTTTTCCCATTTCTTTCTTTTCATAAGAACCATAAGATCCCAGGGAAACTTTGAAATTCTAGCCCCTTGGGGATCCGCCAGATTAGATGGTCAATATTGGAGTATACTGAGGGCCCATGGAAATGTTGGCTTGTAGGTTTCTTGGACAATGCTCATGCTTGTAAAACTGAAGGGCATTCAAATAGAACATGGTTAATCATTTCTTCGTTTGTTCCACATCTATCATAACGTCGATCACATTTTTTTTCATGACGTACCATATTTTATTTAATAGCTAATTGTCCTGATAGAGCATGCCAAATAAAATGTTTAATCTTCTATAGTGATTTGATTTTTCAGACTTGGGATTGTAAATCATGGATATATGGACCAAATGATCTCAGCGCGAAAGATGATATGTTATGTTCCGCCCAATAGCCTGATTCTACAGTCTAGAAACATGTCTTTGTGAAGTGCCACCCTAATCGATTCGTAGTTGGTCTTCGTGGAATATGAATTCCTAAAATGAGTTCAACGCCTTGTGGAACAAACAATTGTTGTATGAGAGTCTCCCTCCATAAATGCGTGTGTGAATTTATCAGGTATGATAGTTTTAGGTCTAGATAGATGATAGGTCCAATCCCTATCGCGGGTCGTGGGAATGAATCCGAATTTCATAGAACCCACCAAATACTAATGATATCACTACTTTCCACTCTTTTAACCAAACCTTTCAAGACTAGATGCTTTTCCATCCATATGAGAGCGTATAGTGTCATCTTGGCTCAAGAAGGTTAGATCCCATAAAATATCGAGCCTGGAGAACTTTTACCAATAGAGAATCTGGATGCACCAATAATCTCCATAATTATTTAGCAAGAAGAGCAGATTTCACATGAATATTATCTTAGAGGTAAACTGCCTTAGGACGAAGATAACATGACATCACATAGACGACAACTTCAATATCAAGGTCTCCGTGCAGAGAATGAATAGATATGGGGATATAGGATCTCGTCTTGTCGTAGGCCACTGTGAGGTGTAATACATCCTCTTAGTATCCCATTTATTAGAACCAAGTAGCAGACTAAGGAAATACAATGCATGATTCCTTGCACACAACGCTCATAGAAGCCTACATTCAATCCTATCATATGCCTTATCCATGTCCGTTTTAACAGTCATGTACACGCCTTTCACTTTTTTATTTGTCCTTAGTGCATAAAATCTATCCTGAGCTATCAGGATATTATCTATAATCAATCGTCCTGAGACAAATGTTGATTGTGTAACGGAGACTAAGTGAGAAAGAATATTTTTCAACCTCAAACACATTACTTTGGAGATGATTTTATATACCACATTACATTGACTTATGAGCCTAAACTCCGCCATCTTAGTCGGTCTTGAGATTTTTGGAATCAAACAGATATTCATTAAATTTAAGTCTTTCTCAAATAGACTAGTCTCAATGAAGTCATCGACCAAACTCGCTAGCTCTTGTTTTATTATGTTCCACGATTTTTGGAAGAAAGACGTTGTCGTTCCATTTGGACCAGGAACCTTTCCAGCATCTATCAAAAATAATGTTTTCTTTATCTCCTCTTCAGTGGCCTTAGGTAGAAGTAAATTATTCCTTTATTCAAAAACAATGGGTTCGATGCCCTCCATTTATATTTTAACATATTTTAAAATACAAATTTTCATTTTATTGTAAAACAACTAAATATTAAAAATAAGAATCAAATTACTGATATTTCACAAAAACAACTCTTTAAAATTTGTATTAGTATCAAATAATAAATTTTATCAGGGACTATATATCTAAAAATATTTTTGTTGTCTATAACAAAAATAAAACTGGTGCATTTTAAAATCTGTTAAAATATGTGATTTTATATAACATGAAGTCTAAATTGCTCAAGTTTTTAAAAGGTTATGTTTTACCTTGTGTAAAACTTATTGTTGGGTATTAATACGGACTATGTTTTTAGTTGGAGTTATTAGGTGTAATCTTGATACATCATCATTTTCTAAAACCATTTGTCGGAGTTGCATATGTCAAAGCTAGTAAACCTGAAGTCATAACTTTATTTAAAATAATTTTGATATCAATTTTCAATATTAATTGAAAGAGAGTGATGGTTGAAAGACATGAGATGTGACAAAAGGGAAAATGGGTGTAGTTAAGTTGTTGTGTCACTGTCCGCCAAACCTTCCAAATCAAACAGAAGCGTCACTGCTCAGACAACCAAACCAAACCACCTAAATGTCTTTTTCCATGTTTCACCATCAAAACTGTTTTATCCCACCATTAATTCCTTCTTCTTCGTTTTCTTTTTTTAATTTTTTTCCCATCATTTCTTTCTTGGTTAAGAAATGTCCACAAGAAACAAAGTTATTGTTTGTGATCAATTTGGGTTATTGAAAACCCTGTCCTTTAATGATTAATCTTTCTGATTTATGTTTTTGCTAATGACAACACGATACATTTCTCGTTTACAAAGATACAAGAGACATATCAAATCATTGAATTTATTCTCTATGAAAATGATAGAACTAACTGCATGTGCATAATCCTGACCTTTTTATTTTTACACAAAAAAATATGTCTTATGACTTAAGATTAGCTTCAACTATTAGATAAAATGCTTAAATTGGGTTTGTTGTGTCTAGCTCCTAGTTCAACTCCGGATGAAATAGATGTTATACGCCATGTTATTACATATTAGCAAATGTTGGTCCAATAACATAGGACTAGGAGAGTAGAGCGAAAAGTATGAACCTCCCTAAAAGAAAATTTGAAACCTCTTGGCAGTCAAAAATAAGGAAAACCTATCATTTTCTTTGTCCAATATAATTAAAAAAATTGATAATTTTATAAATGTTTTTGTTCATAGTTTTTTGGTTGAATGATCCAAACAAAAGTTTGGGGTCCAAAATGTTGTAACTCCAATGACATAAATATCTTTTAGCCATTAAGTGGACGTTTTTGGGATGCTAGGTCATGAAAAGAAAAAATTAATTGTGGTTGATAGATACAAATTGTATGTATACAATCCTTCCGAATATTGATAAAAAAATATGAAAGTGCACAAGAGGATATTGATTATAAATCTGTACACAGAACGTTGTAAACACACGAAAACTAGATTTATTTAAGTAGAACTTTTCTTACAAAAGTTTCTCATCTTGTTGGAAATTACTCTCCCAGAAACCAACCTAAATCTAGATTTCTTAACCCTAAAGACGACTCTGATGAACTAAGCTTTTTAGTCTTTCTCTCAAAAACTCTCTCTCAAAAGCTCTAACCCTAAATTACAACGATAAAACCTATTTATAACCTTGGTTGTTAACCCTAGATCAAATCTAATAAAATATTTGGTCTTATCTAATGATTTTCTTTCTATTCAAGATTCTGTTAGAGTAGACATTCAAAATATTCACCATATCTTCATCTTTTCCTTCTTTTTTAAAATCTTCCTAATTTTTAGGAACCACTTCTATCTTCACGAGCCCTCCACACATCTTTTATCTCTCCCTCTTTGTCTTGATGTTCATCTCGAGCTAACAAGTTCTTATCGTGCACAAACAGGTTCCTGTTGTGCTCCCCCTAAAACATGTTTCCCCCATAATAAGACATATGTATCTATCATCTCCCCATGCTTAAGTGCACATCAAGACAAATACAAACATTGTTTCTGGATTACTGCGAATGACACCACATGTGTCTTGAATAGTTAGTCAACAAGTTGTTGTTAAGCGAATCACAATGTTTATGTAGATCATACTTTTCAACCAAAAAACTATTTCTTCTTCGATTGACCCAGTAGACCATGCTTAACTGCTTGTCTTATTTTGTTCAGATATCTGTGACATTTAGCTTTTTACATGAGCATGTTTTCTACAATACCAATAATCAACCCTTCGTTTCCATATGTAATTAGCAATTCCTTTGCTAGCAACATATCTTCTGTAATTACGGTAAAGATTCTAATTTTCTCTAGTCTGGACCATCATAAGTCTGCTCTTGGATATAGCTAGACCATAGGGTTGTTTTCTGGGCGTTTAATTTTTGTAGTCTTTTGAGATTGAATGCTTCTGCTTTGTCTTGGTATGAGTCACAATGTTGATTTATTGGCTTCTAGTGTAGCTTTCATAAACTTTGTTGTAACGCTGGATTCTGCTCCCGAGTAACCAAGCCCCCAACTCACATTGCTCATTCGTCCCAATGACAGAACTTTGTCAATATCTTTACATCATTTGCTTAGCATCTTAATGTTGCATAATTGCTCTGTCAATTTTCCTTCAAACTCAACGTTCTTAGCTATGACATCTATTAGCTTTTTTCTGCTTGTTGAAGCATATCATCAGCGTTTGATTTTATGCCTTCATACGTTTGTTTTCTTCACGAGTCTCAGCTAAGGAAGCTACCAAGATGCTCAACTCATCATCAAACTCATGTTCCTCAGCCATTGCACCTCCATCAGTCTGAACATTGTTATCTTCATCACCTATAACTTCTACAATACCCAGTTCTGCCCTAAATTTGTTCAAGACATTGGTTTCCTACTCATCATCCTATCACTCCATGATGTCATTGTAGATTTTCTACTTTGTCTTGAAATGCAATCTGCTTTGGTATGACTAAACTGTTTCCATCCATAGCATTGAGTAGCCAGCTTCTTTCTAATTGAAGCACAATCAGCCTTATAGTGATCGTAACCTAGACACTTAAGACACTGTTTGTTGATTTGTAGTTTCCTTTGTCAGAAGTTGGCTTAGTAGGTGACTGATACTCTTTTCTTTGACTTCTTTCAACTTATTATAGAAGATTCTTGACGATCAAACTAATTTTTTCTAATAAATTTTTAATTGAATCCTTTTCTTTTGATAACTTTTCTGACACTAGATCTATGCCTTCTCTTTTAGTCAGTGAACACTTTTGGTTTACCTATAACTCATACGCCTGCATCATACCAACAACTTGATCAAACTTTACAATGTATCAGAATCCAGATATACCTCTATAGCAGACCAATGTCCATGAAATTTAGAAGGAAGACAACTTAGAAACTTTTTGATTAAACTTTTGTCTTTGTATGTTTTCACAACACCAAATCCTCATGAGCTAACGATGACAACTTGTTGTTGAACTCTTTAACAGATTCATCTTCACCCATAGTCAAAGTTTTAAACTTTAAGGCTAGCATGTTTATACGAGTTTTCTTGACACTACTCGTCCCTTCAAAGGTCACTTGAAGAACATTTCATGCTTATTTTACAGTAATACATCCTTGAACTTTCTTAAACTAATTAGTGTGGAGGTTATTGATAATTGCAGACAGAGCTTTAGAACTCCACTTTGCTTCAACCTTCTGTTTTGAGTTCTAATGTTTTCTTGGTTTGGGTATCCCATCAAGCTTTATTTGAGGTTCCTAACCTTCTTCGATAGCTACTCATGTGTCACTATCAATACTCTAAAAGTGCTGAGTCATTTGAACCTTCCAATACCTATAGTTGTTAGGATCCAGCTTCAAAGGGTTGGTGAAAATTATATACTATGGCGAATTCTCCATGTCCACCCTAGATCTTCACCTGTTTTGAATAAACGCCTTATTTGGTCGATGTTCCGCTCTGATACCAATTGAAAGTACAGAGAATTCGACACAAGAGGTTACTGATTATAAATCTACACACAAAACGCTGTAAACACACGAAAAAACTAGATTTATTTAAGTAGAACTTTTCTTACAAAAGCTTCTCACTTTGTCGGAAATTACTCTCTGAGAAACCAACATGTTATGTTGAATGGGATTTAAGTTAATCAATTGGACTAGAATGCTTAGCATTCTATTTTGGGTCTTAATATTTCATGTCTCGGCCTAGGAATCAAATAGAAGCTTCTTCTCTGCAAACGGCATTAGCTCTCTGTCATCAATCTGTTAATAACAGATTGATTCCGTTAGCAACAAACTCTCTGCAGCGTGAGTTGATTCTATTTGAATCTTCACAGTTTTTAGGTGGGTTGGTGAAGAGAGTACGAGAGTGGGTCTAGATTCATCTTTCATGGTTGTATTGGTTTTTCTCTCTTGAGTTTAGTGAGCTATTGTGGTGAGAGCAGATAGCTTCTGAGAGAGTATACTGTTTTGTAATCCTGATTGTTCTTCTTTGGTTACTTGTGGATTCTCTGGTGATCGTGATCCTGGCGTGAGTAGGCTGCTGCATCTTGTAGTGGAGGCCGGATGCGTAATTGATTGGTGTCTCTTGTTCTTGCTTCTCTTGCTTGTTTGTTTTTTGTTATCTTCTTCGATCAATCTCACTTGGTATCATCTCTAGAGATACCTTTGAAACAACAATTGGTATCAGGATCCAGGTTCATAGTTTTTCCACTGTGTTGTGAGATCTTAGCTTTGATGTCATCAGCTCGGATCAAAGTCGAAAGGTTTGATGGTTCTGGTGACTATATGTTGTGGAAACAGAAGTTGATGGCTCATCTAGAGCTTCTCGATTTATTGGATGCTATTAAAGCAAATACAACTGTACCAGAATTATCTAAGGCACCTGATGGTGAAAAATCTGATAAATCAGATTTGAAGAGCATTCAAGAGAAGCAGAGAAAGGCTAGAAGCACAATCATTCTGAGTGTTGGTGATCATGTTCTTCGTAAAATCATAAAAGAAAAATCTGCAGCTGATATGTTCAAGGTACTTGATAATCTTTACATGGCTAAGACTCTTACTGGCCGGATTTATCTTAAACAGAAATTATATGACTATAAGATATCTCCCAGTCTTTCATTAGAAAAGAACATAGATGATTTCCTGAAGATTATTGGTGATCTAGAATATGCTGATGTTGAGTTCTCTGATGAGGATCAAGCGATAATGCTATTGAGTTCTTTGCCAAGTCAGTTTGAAACTCTGAGAGATACCTTGAGGTATAGTAAATCGGTCTTGAGACTGCAGGATGACTTGACAGATATTAGATCTAAAGTGATGGAAGCTGGTTTTCCAGCAAGGGATTCAAATACGATTACAGAGAGTTTGTTTGTTAAGGGAAAATCTGAGAAATCTTGGCTTAAAGCTAACTCAAAAAGGTCTCAACCAAATCAGAAGTTTAAGAAAGGAAAACAGAAGTCTAAGAAGAAAAAGATGTGTTGGAAATGTGGCTCTATAGATAATTTCAAAGCTCAATGTCCGCAAAATGGACTAAAAGTAAGTGATAGGCAACATGGTGAGACGTCTCAGGTTCATATGCAAGAAGAAATAGTGGATGCTGATGTTCTTTGTGTTGTCAATGCTGCAAACATCTCTAACACGTTTCTTGAAGAGAAATGGATCATTGATTCAGGTTGTTCTTTCCGTATGACTTGGAAGAAAGAACATCTTACGGAGCTGAATAAGAACAAGACTGGAACAGTGCGTATGGCAAATGATACTATTTCACAAGTAAAAGGAATTGGTACAGTGAAAATTGTAAGAGATGACGGTACACATTTGTTTCTAACAAATGTGAGATTTGTTCCAGAGATGAAAAGGAACTTAATATCTGTTGGTGTTCTAGAAGATCAGGGTTTCAGTTTTAAGTCGAAGAAAGGGATTTTCACTGTTAAGAAAGACGGGAAAGTTGTTCTGAGTGGCTTAAAAATTGAATCTCTGTATCTTGTGTGTGAACTGAATGATAAGAAAAAAGATGGGGATTCTAAATGAAGTTAATTCGAATTCTACTCATCTTTGGCACAGCAAATTAGGCCACATGAGTCAAAAGGGTATGAACATTCTGGTGAAAAAGGGCTCTTTAAACAAAAGGGATGTATCCAAATTGATGTTTTGTAAATACTGTGTATATGGAAATGCTCACCGTCAGAAATTTTCTAAGGGATTGCATTCTTCTAAGAGTATCTTGGACTATGTTCATGCTGATTTATGGGGATCAGTCCTTGTTCCAAAATCACTAGGAAGTAATCAATAATTTATGAGTATTATTGATGATTTCATAGAAAAGTTTGGATCAGTTTTCTGAGATCTAAGGATGAGGCATTCAAAAACTTCAATGAGTGGAGGTTAATGGTTGAAAATCAAACTGAAAAGAAAGTCAAGAAGATTCGTACAGATAATGGACTCGAATTCTGTAATTACATGGTTGATGATATGTGCAAAGAGAATGGCATGGTAAGGCATAAGACAGTGGTTTACACACCACAACAAAATAGTGTCGCAAAGCGTATGAACAGGACTATTATGGAAAAGGTTCGCTGTATGTTGAGTGAATCGGGTTTGTCTAAGGTTTTCTGGGCTGAAGCAGCTACTACTGCAGTGTTTGAAGATTAACAAATCACCATCTACAACACTTAATTTGAAGATTACATATGAGATTTGGTATAACAAAGAGGCAAATTACAACTATCTGAAACATTTTGGATGTATAGCATACATTCATTCTGATGATGGGAACTTAAATCCAAGAGCCAAAAAGGGCATCTTTATTGGGTATCTGAATGGTGTTAAGGGTTATAAAACCTGGTTATTAGAAGAGAAAAGATGTGTTGTGAGCATGAATGTAATCTTCAAGGAAGATGAAATGTTCAAGCAGTTAAATACATCAGATTCAAGTTTAAAGCAGACAATAAGTGACTGTGATGTATTTGAGTTAGATGTGGAACAAGACTTTGAATCTTCTGATGAAGAAATAACAGAAACTGAAACTTCTGAGATTTAAACTGAAGGATCTGATCAAGAGTTGACTCTAGCTCCAAGTCTCCAAGACTACAATCTAGCTTGTGATAGAGTTAGAAGGTAAATTTGAGCTCTTCTCAGGTTTAGAAATTCAGACAATGTTTTGTATTGTCATATGACAACTGAAGAAGGTGAACCTTCAGAACCTGTGGACTATGAGGAAGCAACTCAAGATGTTTTTTGGGAAAAATGGAACGGGGCAATGAGTGATGAGTACAGTTCACTTATGAAAAACTGTACTTGGGTTTTGGTAAAGAAACCAAAAGACATGAAAATTCTAGACTGCAAATGGATATTTAAAAGAAAGGAAGGAATACCTGGTATAGAGGAGCCTTGTTTTAAGGCTAGACTGGTTGCAAAAGGCTTTACACAAAGAGAAGGTGTGGGTTACAATGAGAATTTTTCACCAGTTGCTAAGCATGTTTCAATAAGGGTATTGCTTAAGATTGTAGCTCATGAAGATCTGGAGCTTGAGCAGCTATACGTTAAAACCATTTTTCTTCATCGAGATTTGGAAGAAACCATGAGGGATTTACATGAAACAGCCCGAGGGATTTATGAAAAAGGGGAAAGAGGATCTTGTTTGTTTGTTGAAAAAATCTTTGTACGGTTTGAAACAAAGTCCACGCCAGTGGAATCAAAAGTTCAACAGCTTCATGTGTGACTTGGCATTCAAAAGGAGTCAATATGACAGTTGTGTTTAGAGAAAGAAAACTGCTAATGGATCATACATATATCTTCTTTTATATATTGATGATATGTTGGTTGCTTCAAATAATTTGAAGGAGATAAATGCTTTGAAGAAGAAATTAAATGAAGCATTTTAGATGAAAGATCTTATACCAGCCAAGAGAATCCTTGGAATGGTTATAACTTGTGATAGAAGTAAATGCAGACTTGAGTTATCTCAAGGAAAGTATATTGAGAAGATTTTGAATCTTTCAAACATGGATAAGTCAAAGGAAGTGAGAACACCTATGGGTGCTCATTTCAAGTTAAAATCTGCAACTATTGAAGAACTAAAAGTTCAGGCTGATAGTATGAACAATGTTCCTTATGCCAATGCAGTTGGGAACATCATATATCTGATGATAGGAACTCGACCAGACATAGCTTATGATGTCGGTATGGTGATTCGTTTTATGGGAAATCCTGTGAAAGAACACTGGATTTGAAATGGGTTTTTTGCTACCTGAAAGGTTCATCTAATTCCAGTTTGGTATTTCAGAAAGGAAAAGAACTGAAGCTAGTGGGTTATAGCGACTCAAATTTTGCATCTGATCTTGACAAAAGAAGGTCAAATAGTGGTTTTCTTTTCACCTTTGGTGACAGTGCTGTGAGCTGGAAATCGAACTTGCAAAAGGCAGTATCTACTACATAGTCAGAGTATATTGCTCTTTCTGAAGTAGTAAAGGAAACAGCATGGTTGAGAGGATTGGTTTCTGAGTTTGGATATAATCAGGATCAGGTGGAGTTGTTCAGTGATTCACAAAGTGTCAGTGCATTGGCTAAGAACAACGTTCATCATGAGAGAACCAAACATGTTGCAGTGAAATATCATCACATTTGTGAGAAAATTGAAGAGGGAAGCATAAAGGTATCTAAAATCTCAACCTTATGCAATCCGGCTGATATATTCACTAAAGTGTTGCCTGTGGAGAAGATGACTGGAGCAATTTCATTGCTTCAGTTGAAGTCTGAATAAAAATCATTCAGCATTCAGGATCACAAGGAGAAGCTAATTAAGAAGAATCAAGGTTAAAGGGATCACAGTGAAAGATATTGCAGAGTTTTCTGGTATCGACTTAAACCATTCAGGTGGAAATTTGTTATGTTGAATGGACTTTAAGTTAATCGATTGGACCAGAATGTTTAGCATTCTATTTTGGGCCTTACTATTTCATGTCTCGTCCCAGAAATCAGATAGAAGCTTCTTCTCTGCAAACGGCGGTAGCTCTCTCTCTGTTATCAATCTGTTAACAACAGATTGATTCCGTTAGCAACAAACTCTCTGCACAAGAGTTGATTCTATTTGAATCTTCATGGTTTTCAGGTGGGTTGGTGAAGAGAGTACGAGAGTGGGTCTAGATTCATCTTTTATGGTTGTACTGGTTTTTCTCTCTTGAGTTTAGTGAGCTATTATGGTGAGAGCAGATAGCTTCTGAGAGAGTATACTGTTTTGTAATCTCGATTGTTCTTCTTTAGTTATTAGTGGATTCTCCGGTGATCGTGATCCCGACGTGAGTAGGTTGCAGCATCTTGCAGTGGAGGCCGAACACGTAATTGCTCGGTGTCTCTTGTTCTTGCTTCTCTTGTTTGTTTGTTTTTCGTTATCTTCTTCGATCAATCTCACTCGGTATTATCTCTAGAGATACCTCCGAAACAACACAACATAAATCTATATTTCTTAGCTCCAAACACGATCCTGAAAATCGAAACAAAATCCTGATGACTTAAACTTTTTTAGTCTTTCTCTCAAAAGTTCTAACCCTGAATTACAATATTCACCAAATCTTCATTTTTTCTGAAATCTTCCTTATTTTTTAGAACCACTTTTATTTTCATGTACATTTCATGCAATATCTTCAAAATATACGGTTGTGGAGCATATAAATTAGGAATTTTGTGTTTAAAAAAGTTATGGAATTTTTTTTAACAATTAGAATTAAGTGACACATTATTTGGATACTACGTGAGATTTTTGGAAACATTAAACCAACTTTGTCAGTGATAGCCTTTGTGGCAAAAATGATTTAGGATAAATGTATAAATTTGTGGGTTCCAGATTTAACTTTAGCCAGATTACAAATGTTTCAGCAACTGATAATAAAATTATTTCTTAATTTTTCAAGAAAATTCAATGTTAAACTTGCTGATGTTATTTCACTGAAAATCAATTGAATTTCAAATATTCCGGTTAACCAAAATAAATTAAACCAATTTTGTTACCAACAAATGATAGTATATATATATTGGATGTTTTCTTTTATATCATTTGTTAGCTAAACCCTAATTTTCTTATAAAAAGTTATAAATACACTAGATATGTACCTGTGCGATACACGGGTTAATTTTTATCAAAAAAACTTAATATATATGATAATTGAAACCATATTTTTAGAAATTATATGTTTTTAAAAAAATATTCTAAGTTAAAATTACATATTTTAGTCTAGAACAATAAATGTTTGTAATTTCTTTTAGTTTTAAAATTTATTCTAAATTATTCAATAGACAATAACATACACTAAATCAAAAATTTTACTTTATTTTATGAGAACTGTTTTAATTAAAATTAAAATTAATATTTTCCTTATCCTATAATCTTCATTAATTCATTTTTAACTCCAATTTGATCTGTGGAATAATTCTGTTGATTAGTAACTTTGGAAACTCAAATTTATAGGTTTTAGAATTTGATTTTATCTTTTTTTATCATAAAATATATAAAATAATTTTTGATCATTGGATTGAACACATGAACAATATTGGTTATTAGTAATTATTGAAATCCAACTTTATAGATATTATGATTTGATTTTATTATTTTAAATAAACTATAAATAATAAATTATTTTTGATCGTTGGATTTAACATGTGCAGTAATCTCATTGATTAATAATTATGAAACTCAACATTATGTAATATATTTTGATTTTATCATTTTTTCTATAAAAATAAAAACACGAAATAATTTTTGATCTTTGGATTTGACATATGGAACAGTCCTATTGATTAGTAACTTTTGAACCCAACTTTATATAATAGGATTAAGATTTCATTTTATCTTTTATTTAATAAAATAACTACACAAAATAATTTTTGATCGTTAGATTTGATATTTGGAACAATTCCGTTGACTACTAACTTTTGAAATCCAACTTTATATAATAAGATTAGGAATTTATTTTATCTTTTACTTAATAAAATATATATAGAGAATATTTTTGATCGTTGGATTTGACACTTAGAACAATTCCGTTGACTACTAACCTTTGAAACTTAATTTTATAAAATAGATTTAGAAACTGATTTTATCTTTTATTTAATAAAATATAAAAACAAAATAATTCTTGGTCATTGGATTTGACATATGGAACAATCTTATTGATTACAAACTTTTAAAACTCAACTTTTTATAATAGAATTAGGATTTGATTTTATCATTTATTTAATAAAATATGTATTCTGAATAAGTTTTTATTGTTTGATTTGGCACGTGGAACAATCTCGTTGGCTACTAACTTTTGAAACCCAACATTATATAAGAGGATTAGAAATTGAATTTATCTTTTATTTAATAAAATATAAATACGGAATAAATTTTGATCATTAGATTAGACACGTGAAACAATCTCGTTAACTAATAACTTTTGAAACTCAACTTTATATAATAAGATATATTTTCAATTTTTATACATAATTTTTAATGCAATAATTTTTTTATAAAATAAGATTACCAATGAAAATTAGTCTTTTTAGAATGAATTTTTAACAATTAAAATGCTTGATTTCCTTGTTTTTAAGATTACTTTTAGGTTAGCAATTCTTTTTTAATTAGTATAAGCTAAAAATTGAAAAAATCTATTAATTATATATTTTATCTATTCTTTTATAAAATAGATAATACAGTAAAATTTTCGATCATTAAATTTTGACATGTGGCATCATCCTGTTAATGAATAACTTTGAAACCTTACTTTATATAATAGAATTTATTTTTTTGTTTTATAAATTATTTTTATATAATAAGATTAATAATGAAAATTATTTTTCGTTAGAATTAACTTTTTACCACTTAGTATTCTTGATTTCCTTTTTATTAAGATTTCTTTTTAGGTTAGAAATACTTTTTAGATTAAGATAAGCTAAATATTAAAAAATATATTTAAAGATCTATTTTATCTATTTAAAAAATATAATAATACAAATAAATTTGTGATCATTAATTTTGACATGTAGAATCATCTTTTAATGAGTAATTTTGAAACCTTATTTTATATAATAGGATGATAGTATTCATGTTAATAATATTAAAATAAATTAAAATAAAATAATGATATATTAAAGTTAAAGTGTTTACCTTTTTTGCCTTTTTGCCTTGATTGTGTTGGATGTAAACGGAAGAGAAATAATTAAGTTGGAGAAAACTTGAAAAGTTGGAGAGATGTGAAAAAATTGTCTGTGTGTTTATGATTATATAGCAATTAATATTCAAAATTCCTTTTTAGATTATGAATAAAATCTATTATATAAATAAATATTTAGAAAATATTTAGATAATTATTTTCTGTTAGGATTAGGATCAAAAATATATCTATCTTAAAGATTAAACCAATGTCGATTTTTTTAATATTAACTCTATTACCAATAAAATAAGATATTTCATGCTAAGTAATCTCTATGTCGATGATGACTATGTATATAGATAATTATCTATATATAATATTTATTTTATAATTATAATAAATAGATATAGTTATTTTTATTTTTTTATTGAATTCGATTTTTCTTATAAAATATTAACAACAGAATTTTAAGATTAGGATACAGTTAATTATTTGCTATTTTTCATGTTAGGATTTAGTTCCGTCATATAATAGGATTTCAAATAGAAACAAATATTTTATGATAAAGATATGATTATCTTTTTTTAATTGTTTTGAATATATTAGCTAAAAAAATTATGATCGTTGGATTTGACACGTGGAAGAATTCTGTTAATTAATAACTTTGAGAAACCTTACTTTATATAATAAGATTGGAGAAAGGCTGAAAAATTGGACAGATGTGAAAAAATTATTTGTGTGTTTATGATTATATAGCAATTAATATTCAAAATTCATTTTTATATTATGAATAGAATCTATTATACAAATAAATATTTAGGAGATATTTAGATAACTATTTTCTGTTAGGATTAGGATCATAAATATATCTATTTTAAAGACTAAACTAATGTGGATAGTCTTATTATACAAAAACCAATGTCGATTTTTTTAATATTAATTCTATTATCAATAAAATAAGATATTTCATGCTAACTAATTTCTATGTCGATGATGACTATATAGATAATTATCTATATATAATATTTATTTTATAATTATAATAAATAGATATAGTTTTTTTTTGTTTTTTTATTGAATTCGATTTTTCTTATAAAATATTAAAAACATAATTTTCATATTAGGATACAGTTAATTATTTGTTATTTTTTTATGTTAGGATTCGGTTCCTTCATATAATAGGATTTCAAATAGAAACAAATATTTTGTGATAAAGATATGATTATTTACTTTTAATTGTTTTTAATATATTAGCAAAAAGATTATGATCGTTAGATTTGACACATAGAAAAATCTTGTTAATTACTTTTGAGAAATCTTAGTTAAGATATATTTTTTATATCTGCGGAACTGGAAAAAGGTAAAAAACATGGCTTATTAATAAAAGTGGGCCAAAACAAAAAAGGAAATTTGGGCCCAAACGAAAAGGACATTGCAGGGCTATAATGCGCCATACGCGTATATAAAACAGAAACAGTGAATGAGTGGCGTTAACATACGCCCGTGACAGCTAGAGACAACTAAACTGCAACATTTTTATTAGAGTCGAGTGGGGTCTCTTAATTGTACGAACTGAAAGTTGACTTGTTAGTTGCTGATCTGGCACTTTGTGATGTACACGTGGCATCATCATGACGCTTGTTTTGTCTCCCACGTTATGTCCTTTTTCTCTCTCTTATATTACCCTATTAGCTGAAACATGACTACCCAACCGATTCCATTTATATCTTTATATTTTTGTTTTCTTTTTCTCATCTTTTCTTTCATTTATCATTTCTTTCAACCAAAGATGATTTTAAAATTTCTTCTTAGCTCTTTTAACAATTAATAAGAATGAAATATGATTATTTAATGTCATATGATTCTAGTTATACCTTTAGATTGTTAAAAATAAATGTTTTGAATTTCGTTACTTTTGTTTTACGAAAAATAATATATTATATTTTTTTTTTGATAAAATATGAATAAATTATATATGTTGAATTGAGAATTCATTGATTGTGTTTTTCCATAGGATTAGAGGAAAAAAGAAATCCAGATACCTATAAATTTTAGTGTAGGTATGAGACTTCTCTTGTTATATACCATTTAATAACAATTGTGAATGTTTTAGATTTTTTTAAGATAGTCAATGAATTACAAGATAATTTAAACTTCGAATTAGATCAAAATGAATATCTAAACAGTTTTGTGAAGATCAATATATAAGCATGGTTCTATTTACAGTATTTATGTAATATTTTAAAAATCATAACTGTATGTATGGTATGAAAAATTTTGATAGTTCTGAAATAGATGATTTTTTTTTTGTATAAAAAACACAGAAATAAATGATAATAAGTTGGGACCTAATAATAATTGAGGGTTTCTTTGTTTTGTATCCAATGATGTATTTTGTTTTCACACAGCATTTAAATGATTTTGTTTTTGTGAAATAACACTAAATAGAAAAAAGAAAAAATGGAAGAGAACAAATGAGGGAAGAGACGCAAGCGGGGTTAGAAGGGACCCACAAGAGGAGAAAGACAACGAAGTCTGAGGAATCTGTGTCGTTATGTCTTCAGATTCAGATGACACCTTCTGTTTCATTTGTCTTCTCTCTTTTTTTTCTAATATATATACTTGTTTGGTTACAAACATATATATATATATATATATTTTGTTTCTTCTCTATTCATTTTTTTTTTCATTTTTATTCACATATTTGTCTTTGTTATCCATTTATTCTCCTTATCGAAAATTTTGTTTCTCAGAAAAAGAATAACTATTCGTTTAATATTAGACTTGATTTAATACAGTTTGGATCCAATAATGTTTTTCTCGCTAATGTTTGACAATAAGACAATAAAAAGTGGAAGAAATTTATTTTCAAAACTTTCTTCTTAGAACGTGCGGGATCACCACCCCATAATGAAAGTTATGCAGGACCATCTACCACTAGTCTTCGGCCAGAGGGGTTTATTGCGAAAAAAAGAAAAGAAAAAAGGAAACTCACCACCAAAAGAAAAAGGTAGGTTAACTAACAAAACTAAAAACTACATTTGAATTTTGTATCCAAACATTTAAATCCAGATGATAGGAAAATGCTTTATCTAATTCCACGCCTTATGACGAAAGGAGAGTCGGTGTGGCATCAAGTGAAGATCTAGGAACAGGTTCTCGATAGTTGACAACTATTTACTTACTTACAATAGTGGTGGTCGGCATTCCCATCAGAAATGGGAAATGATAGAGTGGTCAGCTCGCCCACTTCCATAGAAAATATTACTAATATGGTGTGTAAAATATAATAATTATTAATATAGTGTGTGTGAAATTTTGAAATTGGGAAGAAAAGAAAAAAAGTTATAATAACTTTAGAGTTTTTATCATATTATGTTTGTGCCATTAAAAACTTTTAAAAAAAATTAAAAGAACTAACATTGCTATTTCCTCTTCTCGTCTTTACTCCTTTCAGCCTCAACTTCTCTTCTCCTCTCTTCTTCAATTTCTTCATGTTCTCCTCTTCTCTTCTTCAATCTATGAGGTTCACATCGTCTCTCATTCTCCAACTCGTATTTCTCTCCACAATGTCTCTCTTCCCACATTGTCTTTCTCTCTCTACGCCGTAAGTTTCTCTTTCTCTTTTTCTCTCTTTCTCTACCTCTCTCTTCACATTTTTTCTAAAGCTTTTCTTAAACTTTTTATGTTTTCAATCTAGAAAACTTCAAAAACTCGGATTTCAGACTTATTTCGTAGGGCTTGTAACTCGGATCTAGGGTTTGGTTCAACAAAAAGGTAATTTTCTTGTGATTAGTAAATTTTTTTTGTGAATTTATAATATGCTTAAGTGTGGTAGACTTGAAACTGATATGGAACTCGGATTATTTGTGTAATAGACTTTTATTCACGTTAAACTAATTTCAGTGTGGTAGACTTTGGATTAGCTTCATAGTCGTTGTTTAAGTGTGGTAATACAGTTTTGTAGATTTTTTTAGAATAGGTTTAGTTGCAGTAGACTTTCGTTTAATGTTAGTGTGGTAGACTATGAATTAGGTTGGTAGACGTTGTTTAAGTTTGGTACACCAGTTTGGTAGACTTCATAGGTTGTTTTGTAGACTTCACAGGTTGTGTGGTAGACTTCATAGGTTATTCGGTATACTTTAGAGATGGTTAGGTAGACTTCAAAAAGTGTTAACATGAGATAAATGTTAATGTGGAGGTTGTAGATGGAGGACCGATATGCTCAAGCGGCTTTCTAGTTGAAGAAATGGGTTATAAAAATGAAAATTACTACATATATAGTGAATGTCTCTGTCTACATTGGTTACTAATTTCTTTGTCTTATGTGTTTGACCTCTAAGGTTTAAAAGTGTCATCATGAATATGAGAGAAAAGCTAGAATATATTGCTTTCACTTTTTTAGTTGTATGTTTTGATTTCAGAACCAAATCATGGTTTGTATAATTGTAGGCTTGCATTAATACCAAAATTTTAGTTTCAACACAGGTTTGATTCACACCTTTATATTATGAGAGATGAGAGTGTTACAATCCTAAGATTCAAAATTAGACAAAACACACAATGTTACTTGTATTTAAGGTGGCAAAGAACCCTAAGAAGGATAAATAATAACATTTAAGCTTTATTTTTAGCATATGATTTTATCTTTAGCATGTAACTTCATCCATTGTGTGTGCAACCAAGATTCATAGCATACTTATGTTATGCATGTTAATATATAACTAGATTCTAAAACATCTAGAGTTTACCAAAATATCATAATGTGTGATTCAAAGTCTACTAAACTATCCTAATATTTGAATCAAAGTCTACCAAACTATTCTAACATTTGATTCAAAGTCTACCAATGTTTCTATCAACTTCCATATCAACTCTACCATGAAGGTCTTTAAAGTCTACTACACTTAAACTCATAGTCTAGTATGCTTAGAATTTCTTTCTCAACTCGGTACTCTTCAGTCTACTATGAAGGGTTTGTTACCATTACCTAAGTCTACCATGAAAGTCTTTAATCTTAAGTCTTCAGTCTTCAGTCTTAATCCAATGGTTTGAGTAATGGTCTTAAGTCTTTGCTGATGATTCTTGGTAGTGGATTGGTGCGTCTCGACTCCTCGATTTTTCATTACATCTTGTAGTTGTAATTTTCCTCCGACGATAGTTTTTAAATCCATCGGGCAAAGTTTTTTTTTCTGTGAACAATTGATGTCCAAAGCTTCACCGGTTGTGGGTTCTATCGATTTTTTTTGAGGTTTTTTTTTGTTATAGGTTCCGAGTGTACATCAAAAACTTTAAGAACACAAACACTGTAAACATTTGATTTTTGGGCAGTTGATATTACCTCTTTTTAGCTTTCTTATATTTAAACTGAAGCAAAAATAACTTAATGTTCACCACTCTTACAACTAGAAACAAAGAAAATGGAGTGGGTTCCCAAAAAAAAAACCAGAAACCACTATGTTTTTGGAAAATATTAAATAACAATTTGAGAGACTTAGTCAAAGTCTCCTATTATTAACGAAACAGAAATAAGTCAAATGTCTTCAATAAGCCGCTTAGTGGACTTGCGGCTTCTCTTGCATCGTTTGTGAATCATCAATATTTTCACCTCTGTTAGTACCCCCCCCCCCCAAATAAATCTTGTCCTCAAGATTTGGAAAAATTGTTAGCAATTGAATTGTATCCTCCCAAGTGGCATCATCTCTTGAAAGTCCTTGGCATTTAACCAAAGACTCATATAATTGAGACTGAACTTATTGCAAAACATATGAAGCTACGATATGCTCCAGAGACAAACGCAAATAACCATTAGTTTGCATCGGCGATAACATCCCAGTGCGTGGTGTATCTGCACCAATGCGTTGCTTGAGGAACGAAATGTGAAAACATGATGAATTTTGGAGTCTACCAGTAATTTCAGACGATATGCAACTGGTCCAATCCTTGCCTTTACTTCAAATGGTCCACAAAAACATGTTGCTAGCTTTTGAGAACTCCACCAGAATACTGAATTTTGATGATACAGTTGGATACATAAATATACCCAATCCCCAACTAAGATTTAAACGTCATGGTGCTTTATATATATTGTATATTTCATGCGCCTAACAGAGAGCCCCAAGGAAGTCTTAAGATCAGCAACCATTGAACCATTCTTATATGCGAAAATTTTTGGTGATGTTTGCCATATACTGTTTGGAAAGGGAACATTTCAGTGGAGATATGGTAAGTAGTATTGTACCAATACTCTGCACAAGGAAGGAAAGCACTCCATTGATGTGGTCTTCTATGTGTGAAACACTGAAGATATTGTTCGATGCATCTATTAACCACCTTCGTCTGATCATTGGATTGTGGGTGATAAACGAAAGACATATTGAGTTTTATTCCTACTAAACACCAAAACTCCTTCCAAAATTGACTGATAAACACGAGACTACGATCACTTACAATTGAGTGAGGAAGTCCATGGCGCTTAAAATTATGCACAATAAAGTGAGCTGCTACTTATTTCGCTATGAACGGATGCGATAAGGGAATCATATGAGCTGCCTTCATAAGATGATCAACAACAACCAACAGAGATGTGTAACCATCAGAGCATGGTTGATGTGAATAACTCACTGGAGTGACCATCCATCATTGGCAAGTTGACACGTCTCACAATCTTCAACATACTCCCTCACCATCTGATTCATCTTTGGCCAAAAGAATGGATGGTCCAATCTCTTGAATGTGCATAAATCACTGGAGTGACTGTCCACCATTGAATTATGATATTCATGATGTAATGTTTGGACCAAAGGATAGTGAGGGAGGAATAAAAATTCTATTATTATAAATCAGAAGCCCATTTTGCCGTGTATGAAACCCATTTGTTGTGTCAGCTAGCTGCCCAACTTAAGCAGATATGGGTCTTTCTTTGCTGCTTCTCTTAAATCAGCCCACAAAGAAGATTGATGACTAAAAATTGCATTGAGTATTGGCGTATCTAACATGTGAGATAAGCTATCTACTACTATGTTGACTGATCGGTAACTATTTCATAGTCGTAACATGATAGTTTCCCACCCATTTTTGTTGTTCCAAAGTTAATATGTACGGTTCCAAGAAAAACCTGAGACTATGTTGGTCTGCTTGGATCTAAAAATGTTGACCAAACAATTATGGCCTCCATAACCGAAAAACAACCACTATCACTAGGATCTCTCTAGCACATGTAAACCAATCATGTTTAGCCACTCCTATGGTTTGACTCATGTACACTATTGGCTTGTCTTGCCGAGATAGTATCGCACCAATTCCGTCTCATGATCCATCTATTTTAACCATAAACACAAACTCAAAATTGGGTAATTCCAGCGTTGGTGTGGTCAACATCACCTCCTTGAGGTTGTTAAAAGTCGTCTCTGCAGCATCCCAAAAAAATTTTCCTTCTTTAATAGATTTTTCAGTGGTTGAGCAATCATCCTGTAATTCTTGACCAACGTTTGGTAGTATCCTAAGAGTCTAAGCAATCCCTAAAGTTTTTTCACCATAGTAGGAGCTGGCCATTCCACTATCGCTTGTGTTTTGGTATGATCAACCTTAACACCTTCTTTGGAGATTATATGTCCCAAATACTCCAGCTCCTCTTTGCCAATTTAATTTTTTTTCTTGATAAACAACTGATGCTGCTATATGACTTACATGACCATTCAGACATGTTTCAGATGTTCCTCCCAAGACCGTCTGTACACCAAAATATCGTTTAAGAAGACAAGAATGAACCTACGCAGGAATGGTCAAAAAATTGTATTCATCAATGCCTAAAACATTGACAGAGCATTGCACAATCCAATGACATCACTAAGTACTCTTAGTGGCCATTGTCGATCCTGAAAGTTGTTTTGTAACATCTAGAAGATACAAACGAACATGGTGGTAGCCTACGATCAAATTGAGTTTTGTGAAAACCACTGCTCTATGTAATTCTTCAAGCATGTCGTCCACCGTAGGAATAGGGAAGTGATCCTTGACCGTAGCTGTGATCAATGTGTGATAATCAGCACAAAAACACCATGAACCATCGTTCTTTCACTTTACCAGAATCGATGATGAGAACGAGCTGGTGCTACGACAAATAAGACCTAATTTCAACATCTTTGCCACCTGCTTTTTATCTCATCCTTTTGGTAATAGGCGTAGCGGTAAGGTATGACATTGACGGGCTATGTTCCTTCCCTTAACAAGATTCGATGGTCTATTACTCTCGCCATAGGTAGCACAGACGGTTGCATAAAGAGATCAATAAAATTATCAAGGAGAAGTCATAAATTGTTGTTGGGTCCTGATTCAGCCTTTTTGATGGATGGATCATGGTAGCGAAGTACGAGTGGCTTTGAGGCTCAGTTTATTTCATGTACATTTACTGATGAAGTTGTGTGTTGCTCTACTGTTGATCAAGGCAATCAATCGTTTGTGATTCATAGTAGCTTTGACTCGAAACATCGTTGACAAATCCCACCTAGTCAATGCACTAGCTGAAATCTTAGCCTCTATTTCTGCTTCTGTGTCATTGCTCATATTACTTTCTTGTCTCATTCCATCTGGAACAGTTGTGGTTTCTTGCAATGATGCCCTAGAGTAAATTTCTCGACACAGCTAAACAAAGCCCCAAGCTACGTTTTGTTTTCATCTCTTCCCAGGTGAGTTTCCTCAGTTCACTCTTCTCCCCATCTACCATTTTAGTAGCACGACTCACAATGGTTAGCGTACCTCTCAAGTTATTGAATTGGAATCCTGGTCCTTGTCTGTTGCGCTAAAGTTGATCATTTCACATTCTTGCTAGTTCAATTATTGCCTTAAGAGTGGTGGGTTTAGACATTCTTATGGGGTTTGATATCGTCTCCTTTAGCCCGCCCACACACATGCCTATGAGAGCCTTCTGAGTCCAACCTGTGACCTTGTTTTGTATTCTTTCAAACTCCTGGTGATAATCATGTAATGTCCCAGTCTGTTTGATTTTAGAAAGTGCTTCATCAAAATCTTCCGCTCTGGTTGGTCCAAAGCAAGCCCACAACTCCTCTTCGAACACCTCCCATGTCTCGAGCGTTTCTTCCTCGCTAAGCCCCTTTGATGTGGCTTGCCACCACTCATTGGCTTCATCGTCCAAGTTATAAGAAGCAAAGTTGACGTGTTGCTCCATTGAGACTTCCTGGTACGCAAAGTACTCTTTGGATTTACTAAGCCAAGTAGTAGGATAATCTCCTTTGAAATTGAGAATTTTTAGCTTCACAAGCCTTCCTGGTGGTGGTGCAAATGGATTGGTATGGAATTTTCTCTCCACGGTTACCTGATCCTCCACTCCGAGGTCTCTGATTTCCTTTTCCACCGCTAGTGTTAGTGCTTCCCTTATGGTTCACTGACTCCACAACTTGATTCAATGAAACATCTAGCTCTTTGAATTTATTTGTTACTGTCTCGTGTTTTTTTCTCATCTCATCCTATATCATGCTGACACCTGCCCCTAACCCTTCCAATCAATCGTTGGTGTTGGCCATTGTCACCGTAGAGGTTACAAGACCAAATGTATTTGTATATTTTTGTTTTTGTTCTCTAGGTGCAATGGTGAATGAAAAGAAAAGAACAACAAAGTGAGAGAAAGAAAGTTAGAAATGCTCTGATACAAACTAATAGGTCCCATATTCGGAACAAAAACTTTAAGAGCAAAACACTATAGATACTTGATTTTTGGGCAATTTATATCGCCTTTTTGGTTTTTCTTATATTTATACTGAAACAAATTAAAAACCACTCTGTTATTTAGAAAACATGAAAACGTGAAACAACTTCAAAAGACTTAGTCTAAGTCTTACGTTATTAACGAAACAGAAATAAGTCGAACGTCAAATTAACAGGTTAGTGGATATACAGCTTCTCGTGGTCTTCGCTCTTGATCCATCACTATTTGAACCTTTATCATTGTGGTAGCTCCCATTTCAAGGAGATCTTGGTGTGATCCCAATGTTAGATTCATCATGACCTGTTTTCTATGCTTGAAACTATCAGGTGATGTGATTTCAACTTTGGTGTAGATTGTTTTTCGAAGGATTGCAATGATCTTAGCTAACTCATAGGTCCAAAGCATGCTTGGCTCCAGAAAAGTTATAGGTAACGTTTGGTTTAAGGTCTTGAGGGTTGGCCTTGCATCTACATGCTCGTGGCAATCAAAAAAATTTCATGCTTAGATCCCTTTGTTAAAAAATAGTGTTTGTTTTATTGATTTGTTGTTGTCTTTATCCATAGTTTCATCATTTGTTTGATAGTTTCTTTTGCAGGTTTTGCAGATTGTTATATATGTTTCACTAATTTCTGTAGCTTTTTATTTATGGTTCTTATTAATTTATGTAGTAATTTTTCTGTAAATTTTTTGAAAATGGTAACATTCTTACCAAAAAAAATATTATGCAAAATCTAGAGTTTGACAAAAATAAAATAAAAATACAATCTATAGCTTACAGCACGAGGCTTTGGTTAACACATAACCACTAAAAAGTGTTGGGCTTTTTTTTTAACTTTTTCATGGGTCACAATGTGTATAGATTTTTGACCACAATTTCTCATATGTCAGATTTGTCTTCCAAGAATCCATGCAGCAGTCAAAGGCAAAGCTTTAGCCTCACCCAGCTTGCCACCATGAACAGTTATAGCCAATGTGCTGATCTTTGATAACTTAGAAAGGCAAAAGAAACTGGCTCTCACAATAATCAGCCGAAGAACCAACCCAAGAGCTCAAAGGGTATGGTCCTTAATACCCTTTTTGTCAGATCTTTGGAAACTTCAGCATAGACCCACAGGTGCAGATCTAGGGAATGGTCACTTTCAATTTCATTTCTCCTCTGAACAAGACATTCAAAAGGTTTTGGCAAATCAGCCTTACCACTTTAACCACTAGATGGTGGTCCTTCAAAGATGGGAGAATACCTCAGACAAAAAATTTCCATCTCAGATCCCATTTTGGATCCAAGTGCAGGGAGTACCCATGCATCTATGGTCAGTTGAAACTCTCCAAAGCATTGGAAAAGAGCTCGGCCGTTTTGAGGAAGCAGACATTTCAGATACCCATCTCTGACTGAAAGTTAGTATCGATGCTCTCAAACCACTTATTTCAACAGTGAAGGTGGTTTTTGCAAATGAGGTTGAGGCTGACGCCTCCCTCATCTATGAAAAACTAGAAAACTTCTGATTCACCTGTGGACTCTTGTTGCACTCATCTAGAGATTGCTTTGACCACAATGAAAGTAAGCTAACCCCTGGTTCTGAGAGGATCCCTCCAAGAGAGATTAGAGAAAACAGCACTAGACAAGAATTATTAGAGCACAAATCAGAATCATTTAAAAAGAATGACTCTCCTCGGAGGTTTCACCACAGCAGAGTCAGAAGAGATCACAGTAGAGACAGAGAGTATCAACCCCAGCGCCGGGTTGATAGGCTGGAGGTCTCCCATAGGAATAGGTCCACCACTGATTACTCTCAAAGAAACCAAAAAAGTGTAGACTGGAAGGACTACCCAGAATCTGGACCAAGACGAGAAGACTTCTACAATAGATTGAACATAGAAGAAGTCAAACTCCAACCACAGACAATAGAGTACAACGATATAAACCAAGATGGGTGGAGAAAAACTCAGTTGAAAACAACCACATTAAGGAGGCTCGATTTGAGAATTCAGATCCTATTATTTCCTTACTAGTAGAGAGAACCCATCATGTTCCGATTGTGGTTGAAACAGATCAACCCATCACAGAAAGCAGACACCATTTGGAAAGACAGGATAACAATAATGCACCGTTACCTTTTATCCAACAGGAAGTCCTGAAATCTGCAATGGAGGAAGTAAGAAAAGTAATGATGCGGTATGCAGATTGTCCAGACCCTATCGAGAATGCTGAAAGGAGAATGAGAACAGCATATGCAATAGAAAGTGGAGAGTTTAGACAAGCTGCAGAACACTTAGCTTTAACTGCATACCATCCCCCACTGATCATCTCTCAGGAACCCTATGCAGAAAGATAGAACAATCAAGATCAAATCCTGGCCTATCTAAGACTTGGAACAAATGGAGAGGATGAAAGCTCTGTAAGCCAGAAGAAAAAAGAGGCCACAAAACGGAAGCCTGGGAGGCCACCTATTAAAAAATCCCTAATGGAAAGCCCCAAGATATCCAAGGTTGTGACTCAAAGGAAAACAAAAGTACCTCTGAAGAATATAACACCTCACAGAAAACTTGTGTTGGAGTCTTTGCTAGCTACGAGCCACAACTCTGCGGAAGAATCTAAAGCAAGAGGTCGAACATCACATGAAGAATTTTAAGGAGTTTCTCCACCTAACACCCAGATTGAAGGCACGGTGCTTGAGAGTTCGAGGTGGGATTTTAAAGAACCGCAAAGTCCTCTTCCTTAGCTTTTGCAGCCTGGAACTGTCAAGGACTAGGGAATCCAGTGACAGTTCGCAGGCTCAAGGATCTTGTCAGGGATTTTGACCTAGACCTTCTGTTCCTGACTAAGACAAAAAATTAAGACCCTGCTATTTCTTCTTACCTGCAACACCTCAACTTTGATAACAGATTCCTTGTTTCTCCTTCATCACCTGGTAGAGGAGGATTAGCGCTCTTGTGGAGAGGGGATATTGATCTAGAAGTCTTATCCTCCAACCAAAATATTATTGATACGCGATTCACAGTGCAAGACAAATTCTTCTTTGCGTCCTTTATTTATGGAGAACCAGAAGCTGCAACAAGAAATTTGGTATGGAATCAAATCAGAAGGCTAGCGGAGAGTAGAGATGATCTGTGGTTCCTAACAGGGGATTTTAATGAAATCCTTTCAAACTCTGAGAAGAGAAGAGGACTCACTAGACCTGAAAGCTCATTTGTATCATTCAAATCAATGCTCTCCGAATGTGACCTTTTCGATCTTCAACACTCAGACAATTATCTTTTGTGGCGAGGTGTAAGATATAGACAAGTGATCCATGCTAGACTGGACAGAGAAATCTCGAACAGCCTCTGGGCATATATGTTCCCATCAGGTCGGTGCCAATATTTGCGATTTGAAGGATCTGATCGCAGATCCCTAGTGTCCTTCTTTAACCCCAAATCTGAAAAAAGAGCGGAATCTTTAGATATGATAGGAGACTAAGACATAACTTGGATTTGAAAGAAATTTTGGAAAAAGTATGGCATGAGAGCGAAGCCTTAGAGGTAACAGGAAGAATAATCAGATGCAGACAAGCAATAGTAAAATGGAACAAGGATCAAAATTGTAACAGCCAAGAAAAAATCAACAAAGCAAAAGAGGAGCTGGAGAAGGCTATGATAAATCTACTCCCAAACGAGGATAACATTCAAAGTATAAATGCAGAACTGAAAAAGGATTATAAGGAAGAAGAAGAATACTGGAAGCAGAGAAGTAGACAATTGAGCCTCCAATTGGGTGATAAAAACTCTGGTTTTTTCCACGCCAGTACGTGGGGAAGGAAAGTCCGCAACAAAATATCAGTAATCACCAATGAACAGGGAGATCAGATCTTTGAGGAACACCGTTTCAGAGTACTTCCAAAGCTTATTCACTAGGCAAGACATGGATGAATTGCTCCTTGCAAATACACTAGCAGAGGCCCTGAAACAGAAAGTTAGTGATTCAGATAAAAAACGATTGGAAGCAGAACCAACAGAGAAAGAAGTTAAAGAGGCCCTTTATAGTATCCATCCTGACAAAACCATAGGGCCGGATGGATTCTCAGCCAGCTTCTACCGCACCCATTGGCTCTTGATGAAAGGGAAACTAGTCGAGGAAATTAAACACTTCTTCCATTCGGGAACACTACCCAAAACAATAAACAAGACTCATATCCGGCTAATCTCTAAGGTTCAAAACCCAAAAAAAGTCTCAGAATTCCGACCTATTGCCCTGTGCAATACCTATTACAAGATAATAGCAAAAATCCTGGCAAAGAGACTAAAACCAAGCCTACAACATCTTATCTCGGAGAACCAATCTACATTCATAGTGGGCAGAGCAATCACAGACAATGTCATGATAACTCACGAAGTTCTATATCACCTATAAAAATCGGGAGCTAAATCCCAAGGCGACATGGCAGTAAAAACAGATATGATGAAGGCCTACGATCTACTTGAATGGAGGTTCATTGCAGGAGTATTAAAACAAATGGATTTCCCCCCCTCGTTTCATTGCCTCGATAATGGCTTGTGTCTCTACATTCTCCTATACCTTTCTGATCAATGGAGTGGTTCAAGGAGGAGTTATTCCAACTTGAGGTATTAGGAAAGGAGACCCTTTATCTCCTTACCTATTTATCCTCTACAGAGAAACTTTATCCGGTCTTTGCCGAGAAGCTCAACTCTCGAAGAAACTACAAGACGTGAAAGTTGGTAAAGATAGCCCCCGGGTAAATCACCTTCTATTCGCTGATGATACAATGTTTTTTTGTAAGGCGAGCACCCAGAACTGCAATGAACTCAATCAAATCCTGAGGAAGTATGAAAAAATTTCTGGCCAAAAGATAAGCACCCAGAAATCAAATGTGTCTTTCTCCAAGAAAACGCCAAGTATAAGGAAAACTCTGATCAAAGACATTCTAGGTATATCACAAGAAGGGTGTTTTGGCAAGTATTTGGGGCTACCGGAATCCTTTGGACGGAAAAAGAAGGATCTTTTTTTATCCATAGTAGATAGGATCCGGCAGAGAGCTCTAGCTTGGTCTAACAAGTTCCTATCCCCAGCTGGGAAATTGGTAATGCTAAAAAGTGTCCTATCTGCTATTCCGACTTACGCTATGTCATGCTTCCAGCTACCTACATCCCTATGTAAAAACATACAATCAGTATTGACAAGGTTTTGGTGGGATACAAAGGAAGGACAAAAGAAGATGTGCTGGATCTCCTGGAAATCTCTAGCAAAGCCTAAATTCATGGGAGGATCGGGAATGAGAGATATTCAAGCATTTAATCAAGTCCTGTTAGGTAAGATCAGTTGGAGATTAATCGAGAACCCTTCTTCTCTCCTGGCTCGAGTTTTACTGGGCAAATACTGCCACAATGAAGCTTTCATCGAAACAACTCTCAAAAACCAAGTGTCACATGGGTGGAGAAGTGTTCTATAGGGCAGGGATCTTCTCAAACCACACCTGGGATGGGTGGTCGGAAATGGCGAGAAAATTAAACTTTGGAATGACTCTTGGATTAATCCGCTAAATCCAGTTCAACCTATGGGTCCACCTACCCGTGAGACAAAAACCCTACTCGTGAAGGATCTGTTTATGGAAAGCTCTTTAGAATGGGATAGAAACAAACTACAAAGAATCCTCCCTCAATACGAGCAAGCCATTCTATGCATAAGACCAAGCAGAACACGACAAGCAGACAAACAGATATGGACTCATAATTCCTCTGGTCTATATTCCACTAAATCTGGGTATGCTAAAACAATGGAACTCAGAGATTCTTTCAACAGCGGACATGAACAAACAATTTTTAAGTGGAAGAAAAAAGTTTGGAACCTGAACACGGCGCCAAAGATTAAGATGTTTCTTTGGCGAGCTCTACAAAAATCTCTCCCTACATGAGAGAATCTGGCTTACAGGCAAGTGGCAACGGACATAAGGTGCACCTGGTGCAATGAATTGGAATCACATAATCATATCTTCTTCACCTGCGATAAGGCAAAGAAAGTGTGGAAATTAACACATTGGAAGGAACCTTTCTTCAAAAATAGAAATCCTGACTCTCACCAATCATTCTCTCAGATCCTGACTCTCACCGCCTCTCCGCCGCTGGGTGTAACCATTCCTCTCAGTCCATGGATCTTCTGGGGACTAGGGAAGGCTAGGAATCAAAAGAAATTTAATTCTCGGGATTATTCAGCTGAAGAGATTATAACAAAGGGCATTCTTGATGGGAAAGAATGGGAAAAAGCTCAAATTGAAGCAAAGAAACTAGACCCGTCACTTGAGATGGAGGCTAATTGATGCTTGATACCAGATTACGCAGCGTTGGCTCTCAAATGTCAAGTTGATGCAGTTTGGCGCGCACAATCACAAATTGCGGGACTGGGCTGGACGCTCTAGGTGTGACTTCACCTACTAGAGATTTATGAAGTAATTACACATATCCTTCAATTGTCTGAAAAATTTGATGTTTTTGCCTGTTCTTTTATTCCGCGTACTCAAAACATTGTGGCTCATCCACTGGCCAAATGGGTCCTGACTTGTGCTAGTAATGAGCCTTGAAGCCCTTAGGCCTTGTACTTCTCTTAATTAATTAAATATTAGCGGTGTCCAAAAAAAAAACAAATAGATTTTTTTTTTCATTTTCGTTGCTTATAAAATTGTACTTATAAATATATATATATATATATATATACTTGTTTAGTATTTGTAAACGTAGTATATACAAATATATGTTGCATTTTATGCAAAAAAGTATACTTTGCATTCAAAATATAATACCTTATTATTATGCAATTTAAAGAATTCAAGATTACTATTTAGAGCTTCGTCATTGTGGATCTCTATACTATTAAAAATAATTTTTTTAGGAAAATAATTTTTTTAGGACAATAATTTTAAATTTATAAAAGTTATATTTATAAACCAAAATATGAATAAATCAACTTTTTTAATAAGTTCACTTCATAACTACTATCAGATCAAATCCTTAATAACAAATCATATTTAATAGAAGATTTGATATATTTTGATAACTATTTCCACTTATATTTTATTTTATCATTATTTTATCAAAACAAGATAAAAAAAACTACATCACAAAAGTTTATGAAAAATTTTAGATTTTTTTCTATATATGTTATGCTTTAAACTTTTAAAAACAGATATATATATATTTGCACAACATATAAAAAATTATGTATATAAAACATGTTCATATTACATATATATACATATAACATTATAGATAATAATATGAAAACCTGTAAATGAACATATACATTATAAAAAAAATTCATATTTCACACACACATATATATATTAGTGCATTGGTTTTCTTTATCTATACATATAATATTTATAATATTAATTTATGAGATTTATGTTTATTTATAAACACATATAAGTCGTAATAAGAATAAATAAATTATGCAAAAATTAAAATCATAATAATATTATATTAATGTTATATATATATATATTTATTATATTTTTATTATAAATTTAGATATAATCTGTATATAAAAATAGTAGTACGATAAATTTGTTCGATGAAAATGAGCAAAAAAAATTGCTATTTCACTAACAAAATTACAAGCTGTAATGCATATATATATATATATATATAATGAGTTGATATGAGCTATAACCGAGCACGAGCCATAAAAATTTTGTAAAACAAATAATAATTAAAAAGTGAGATAAGTATAATAAGAATATAAAGTAATTACTGTATAAATATTTATTATTTATTTAATTATATTTGATATTCTATGATAAAAATACAAGTCATTAATATTTATCACATATCACATGATATTACATGTTATATGATACTAATGATTCATTTAATAAAACATACGATTCATTTACTATTTATTTGATGATAATATTAATTACTTAATATCATAAATTATTCAATAATTCTGATTTTTTTCATTATTACATATCTCTCATCGAGTATTCAATAATTATGATAATTATTTTATGATTTTATATTTTAAACATTTTCTAAAACATTAATCCATGTTCCAGCACCGGCTAAAATCTAGATGTTAATAGAACAGGAAGAAAAATTATGATATGAAAAGTATTATATGGTTGAAAATTTTCAGATAGCGTTAAAAGAAAAAAAGAGAGAGATAAAATTAACATTATACTACTCTTATCCAAGAGGTTATAGGCCTTTGGACAGTACTCGCCTTGGGCCGGAGACCAAAGCATATTTATTAGTCCTTCCCAGTGACAAGATTCGAATCTGAGACCTAACTCTGCATTACACTGCTCTGATAAAATCATAAAACAGATGTCAGCCAAACATCTTTCAGACATGATGACCATAACCAAACAACACTAAGACCCTAAGATTTTCAACTAAATTCCTAAACTCTTTCTCCATCAGATTATAATAAGAAAAGAAAAAAACAAATACACTAAACCCTAGTTTTTAAGAACATTAGACTTCCAGAGAGTTACCCAATTCTAAGGATCCTCACATATTGTTTTTTTTTCTTCTTTTAATATAGACCAAACTCATTGATCTGCTGAAGTTACAAAACCTTGCTTTGGTCTCTATGCCTGGGACTTTGGTCACTATGCCTGGGAAGTCACGGCATGGACCCTGCCGTTATCAAACTGGTCTTCACCTTTCCTTCTCATCTCTATGATCTTCCTATGCGAATTTGAGTGCCTGGTTGGGATGAACGTTGGGCTTGAGGCTGGACGGTATTCTGGAACTAGACGACCCGATCTGAACCGAACTCCGCAGGCATTGCAGAGGGTTTTAGGCCCCTTGGGTCCTTCCCTCCACTGTGGGGTTTTGGTTGTCTCACAATGAGTGCATTTTCGGATTGTCCCATCTGAGTTAAATACTTCTGGACTGTAAGAGACGGCGTGAGCAGGGGGATGACTCTTGTTCTTCTTGCGTTTCTTCTTGGTGGAATTCTCAGAGCAGAGGTAACTTTCAGATCCCAATTCATCTGGAACGAACTGCTGAGACATCTCTGATACAAATGACTGGAGGAATCCAAATCTTGGTGTTGTGGGGTGTTTGCGCTTGCTTCTAATGCCTTTCACAGGAAATGCCAGTCTCTGAATTCTATTTTGGTTTTGGGACAAGACAGAACCATTGGTGTTCTCAAGAACTGAAACTGGGCTTGAAGACTGAAATAGCTTCGAGACTTTGACATCAAGAGGGGAGCTATCAACGCTCGACTGCTTCTGCACGCATGAAGTCAAACTCAATAAATATAAACTAAGTACAAGTAGCTTAGGTTCTTGTCGAAGGGAACCCCAAAAATCTCCCTGTCAAAAGGGCCCTAAACCACACACTAAAACACTCACTGCACGCACGCCTCTTATTAAATCCTATAAAACAATCTAATGTGAAAGACCCTTAAGATATTACAGTCCTTTTGTCATACTTTCAGAGACTTTAACGACATATACACTCTCATATTGCACAGAATTATTTTCCTATTGTACATGTGCATAGTGATTGTGTGGATAATCTACCAAAGTAACATGTATGCATGTGCGATGTATATAAAGAATGATTCTTTTGAGGCAGATGTCGAACCTAAAGCGTTAAAAAGCTAAAGGATGCATCCCAAAGAATCTCATACAATATGCTTTTTTCAATTGTGTAAACGATGAAGAAGGAGCACAGAATATGCATAGATGATGTGTAATTAATGAATAAATAAGAATACGCATAAACGAGCGTAGTTTTTTGAGTTCATTACACACCCTTTTTTAACATAATTCAGTCAAGAGTGTTATGAAGAATTCAACTCAATAGGACTATGAACAATATGCTAAACTAATTCTTTATGCAAATGGACATTGTAATCATGAGAATTATCAATCAGACTTGTGTATATTATAAGTTTTTTAATCATTTTGAGTGAACTTAGAGAAGTTTTTACGATAGTTATAATATCCATCGAGATTCTACTTAAAATCATGAGATTTAGTTTTGTGTATATTAGATTAGGAAAATCATCTAAAACACTTGAAGTCACTAAAAGAATCGTTAAGATAATTTTAATAACAATGAATTTGATGGTACTTTTAAAAATCACTTATTCCATAACAGAAGATTTGATGACACTTTCTAAAAATCACGAGTTCAATAACGTAATAATTTAAATGATTTAATAAAAATACATGATTGAATAACCCATAATTTGTCATTTGAACCCAAATCATATCAAATGTTTGTTTGAATACAGCGCTATAGCATAACGAAATGAAGTTTGAATCCAATATGATGAACTAATCTAATGCAAATAAAAGCGATTATTTGACGTGATTTAGCAATAAACGCAATAAAGACCAACCCAAGCTTGAATTCAAAAGAGCTGTTATGTTGCAGTGTACCAAAATCAGTTCTCTAATTAATATATGTATAGGTTTGAAGAATGCTAAATGAACCATTATGTTAAATAAACGTGATTCATACTTTACATTCTTGTCTAACGAAACAGAATAAAACAACCAAAGGGTTAAATGCACAGAGACCAAATTTCGAAAATCAAATGTGTGCTGTTGACTGTGGCATAATGTAATAAGATATATGCAAAAATTCTACTTAGGAACATGGTTCGTGTGACTCACTCCATTAGCCTAAAATGCAGAGGAGAAGCTATGAAGGTTTGGTTACTCTAATAATTAATGTGCGTTCTAACATAATGTGGTGAGAAGTCAGAAGGCTAGAAATCTGAAGGTAATGCAAATGGGAAATGATGATAAAAATGTATAATAGGTAGTGAAGAACTCACCAAAATGGCTTCAGGTTTCTTCTCGACTCCGACACGTCGTCCCTTGCAAGTGAACTCAGAGGAAAAACTGGTTAGCACATCCAAAGGTGGAGGTACAAGGTCTTGAAACCCAGCCGCATCCCAATCTGCTTCATCATCAACGGTTTCAATGTCTTCAAGGGGAAAATCAATATGATCGATGAGATCATCAAAGAAATTATCCGCTAGACCTTTGAAGTCTTCTTCAGGTAACCAAGAACCGTTATTCATTTGTCACTCACTGTCGAAAATAACAAAGGTAAGTTGTAAGTCATTTTGATAAAATCGACATCAACCTAAGATCTTTTCAAAGTATTACAAGAATGTGAAGTAGGACTAAAACTCAATTTATTCTTTAATTAGCTCACTCTCTGACTCCAGAGTGAAGCAAATGGCAAAAGCTTTATAGCTAAGTCACTACTCTGGAGGGAAATATGACTTTCAATTTCTCTTATAGATATTGCTGAGAGTTTTAGGCAAAAAAAAAAAAGATGGAAAATTTCTTCATTTTTGTAATTCATTACATAATTTAATTGAAACCCATTTCAGGACATAAGAAAATCACAGGACAAGAACAGTCTCGCTTACATTTTAGGACACAAACAAAGCACTAAGATAAGAAGAATCAAACGAAAAAGAAGAAAAAAAAAACGACAAGTCTCCATTTTAAGAAAAATGTACGAGAAGGGGAGTGAGACAGAGACGCACGGACCTTCAGATAGAGCTTACTCAACAGAACGCATTCCCCAGAGCGAACGAAGGGGAGAGAGAAAGAATCTAATTGTCCGAAATTGGGGATTTAGGGATTACAGAACTGAAAAAAGAGAGAGAGAAAAGAGAAGGAGAGAGAGAGAGAGAGAGAGAGAGAGAGAGAGAGAGTTAATATGCGGTAATGTACATGGGATTTTTCAGTGTGTCATCTTTACCAATCACCTTCTTTTTTCTTTTTTCTTTTTTCCAAACTCAAGATTTCTTCACTTTAAAGAAATTTGTAAATCATTTTTATTTTATGAAAGGAAAAACTTTTTAAAATTCTTAACACTTATAGGAATTTGGGGAATTGAAGGATTCCTGTTCAAACGCGAATTCTATATATTAAATTTAGAAAAGAAATAATGTATTTTTTACATATATAAATTTAAAGATATTGATTCTAGTAGTTGATAATATTAAAGGGAAATTTATCTTGATACATTGCCCGTTATATATTGCCCGTTATATAAAAGTAGATAAAGACATGTATGATATACGGGTTCTTTTGAATTATATTTAATATATTGATCCGTTTTTGTTTTGTACTGAAAAGATTTTTTGTGATTGAAAAGTTTGTTTTCAAATTTTGCCATTCTTTATATTTCCGTGTCTTTGTATCATAAAACAGATGCTCTTATTTGATGTGCAAGAAATATAGCTTGTGATCATCAATTTGTATTTTTACCTGTAATTATGGATATTTGAATTATTAATATAGAATAGTTGACAAAAAGAAGAATTACATTTTAAAAAATAATATATAAAATTATAAGTTAAACATATAGTTAAATATTTTAGATTATGATTTATCTGCAGTTTTCTAAGCAAATTCATTTTAATTTTATGTTGATAAAATTCTAATATTTTTTTTATATTCAACATGACATAAATGTTTGTGATTATTTTTTTTTGTCAACAACATTGGGCCACAACTGGTCGGTCCATTAGCCAAGTTCCTGCATAATGCAGGCGGCGGGACTCGATCCCAGGATATGCAAGTGCGCCTACCATTTAGTGGATTTACCCCTGCCACTGGACTAAAGACCACTTGCAAATTATTTTTATTTTTATAATTATAAAAGAAGATAATTGTTTGCAACCTTTTTATGTTAGGATTGTGAATAATGATAAATATTCAGTGGTAATTATAAATATTTAAGAAAAAATATGTTTTAAAATATATAAAAAATATTACAAAATTTAGGATTGTTAGATTTGACACATGGAAAAACCATGTTAGTGAGTAACTTTGAGATCCAACTTTATATAATAAGATGTTAAAAAGATTTTACTTTTTCCTTTTATAATTTGTTTTACATATATTATGTTCTTTGATATAATTGAGCACTAATATTCTGTAATATGTTTTAACTAAGAAATCTTCCCTATATTATAATGTAATTTTAAAATTTAATGTGGAAGAGTAAAGAAATACGAGTTAGGTATACTATTAATTTTGTAGTTTTTGATTGACTATAAATACTAAACAAAGTTTTTTTGACACAAATTAAATTTCTCCTATGGCAATATATCAAAATTTAAACGAATTCAATTATGAAGATGGTTTTCTTAAATCTAAGGTTTTGAGTAATGATTTAATAATTCCAATAGCTGATTGGACCATGGGAGTGAAATTAGAGATTAGAATTTTTTATTTAGTAGTTATAAACCTTAATCTTAGTGATGAAGTTAAAGACCATATCATGATAATTTAGAGTTAGCTACACGCATATATTCAATTACTAAGTGTAAAACTCAGCAGTACTCAAAAAAAAAAATTAAGAATATTTGATATAAGTATAAAAATTAGAGATGAAAGAAGAGATAAAGTCAGTTCTAAAAAATTTAGAAACTTATATCAATAAATTGTCTTAGTATTGTTTTTTGGTTGTTTATATATATATATATATATATATAATAACAATACGACCATGTTTGTACCATAGGACGACCTAATGTACATAGGATTTCAAGAAAATATATTATTCTACTATTTTATCAAAATTTGTTAACAAAAACTGTTTTTTTAATCAGTAATTGGATTGACAAGGTTCGATCTATAGTCTAATCCAGCCTTTAAAATTCCTATTTAATCTGTCAAATTAGTTGAGGAGAGGAATCAGATCATAGATACCATAGTCATTAGCTCGATCATCCTAAAAAAATTTGTTTTTTAGTTGGGATAAAAAAAAACTAGTCTTTTATCTTGTTTATTTAAACTATCAATGTAAAAAAAATACTGATACTAAGTACTTTAAAACTCTTACATTATATATTGATTTTCTGTTTGAAATGTAAAACAATTATTTTTTGATAGAAAGTGTAAAAATGTAACACAATATTTGCAAGTCTTCTCGGAAAAATTAGAAAGAAATCTGAAATGAATAAGAAGGTTGAATCTAAGGTTTCTGATTGGGTTAATGATTCAGTATTTTCAGTTTAGTTGTTAAACTTAATTTTTTTTTTAAAAACACATAATATCATTTGCAATATCTGGTAACCTGATTACGATCGGATCGTAATATAAGAACAAGTTAACAACAACATGCTACATAGGAAAAAAGAAGAAAAAATGAACCAAGTATAAAGATGATAATGTAATAGTGTCAAATATTAAATGTATAGAATATGATAGTGTCGAGTAGTTAGGAGAGCAACAAAATATCAATCACATGAACGGTCCACATGTCAAATCAGATGACATGCCTTAAGCTTGGATATAGCAGCTAGTAGATCCGATCTGATTTCAATTATTGTTTTCTTCTCATTATTGTAATCAACTCTAAACTCTTATGAGTTTGTAACATATTAAATATCATTCATTCTCTTTGTTAAATGTTTTCATATTGGTCATATTTAAGATGTAATTGGAGAGATCACCGACGATTAGGATAGGACTACCAAAACTTATTCAATGAGTAATGGAGTTTTCTCATGGGTAAGTGGGTCTCCTCCTGCCTTTGCTTCCACATGATGGGTTCTATTTAGTTTCTACATAAAAAGTTTTATTATTTTCTAGAATTTTGATCGTATCACTACCAATATTTCTAATACTGTTGACGTTGGCTTCTATATTTTGTGCATTCATATATAACTAGGATTATATCTATATTATAACGCGGGATTTGATTATTTTCACAAAGTTATTTATTTATGTTGTTAGACCCGTATTGATATTTTAGATATTGTTTTTGAGATGTTGTTTTAGAGACCCGTAACCCGAACCAAAATTTATATGTATTAGAGGAATCGAACCCGACATAATACCCAAATGAGTCCTTGATGTGTGTGATTTTTGATGGTTTTAGATTCTTGTTTTAGGTAGTTTTGCATCCGTTTAGATAGATTTTCCGATTACTTAGATCTTTTTAGATTTGTTTTGCTTTCTTTGCATTTGCATTTGGAGTTTGGAGTTTATTCTAGGTAAATGAGCAAAAAGGCGCTTAAAATAGAGCTAAGGATGATTGGATCAGCTGCTAGGCAAAAGAAGTTGTGCAAACTCGGATCGCTGCCTCGTGGATCGCAAGGCGAGGACTGCTCGGAACGCTCAGGAAAAAATGCCTCAGTCACCAGCCTCAACCTATCTGCTGCGAGGAGAGACAAATCCATTACACTCAGACTGTTCACTCGGCCTCAACTCCCGAGGGCGAAGATCAGATCCACTCCTCGGTGCCCAAGCTCGCGCAAGGACTCCGAGGGCAAGATTTCTAGTTGACCGACTTAGGTCGGTTTGACCATTAGGGTTATGCAAATGACCCTATAAATACCCTTTAATCACAATCATATCATTTTATCTGTTGTTTTAGCCGAAAAAAAAACTCTCTCTACTTTTGTTGTTGCTTTCTTTTATGCTTGTTAAGGTACTTTGATGATTATGCTTAAGTTTTAATGGAATGATTTTGGATTGATCTTCATCTTTTACTTTATGCTCTTTACTTTATTATTGTTTATGTTTATGCTAATGAGATCTCCTTTGATCCTCCACTCTCAAGTCATGAGACGTGAGTAGATCCTTGTGGATCTCGAGGATAGGGAGATCGGAGGTGAATCCACCGATTCCCTCGCCGTGCAAACAATGATCTAACTCCGATCTCTTCTCACATGGCTAGGCTTAATGCTGATCTCTCCCTGATCAAGAGAGATCTGATTTGGGCAGTGACCTAAGGCTAGCGCCAAAGGAATCGGAGACCAAGTGCCATGTGAGTGATGGTTTGATCCACCGAGGAGAGATCTAGTATGTGGGTCAACTATTAGATGTTTTGGGCTGAACTTTAAGCTTCTAATTGGACATGATCGTGGCTAGCGCCGTAATGGATCAGTCGGATTGGAAAAGGGTCTTCACCGTGAGAACGGGTAGATCTAAGCTTGTCCCGGTCTAGGGATCGCCTTATATAGCTTGGTGAGGTTGGATCGGCAAGTTTACCGCCAATCAAACCCCTCCTATCCTAGATTCATGCTTTTTTATCTTAGTTTCATGTATTGCTATCATCTTGCTCTGTTTCTTAAGCATTTCTTTGTTTTGGATGTTTATGTTCTGTTTTTAATTTGTCCTTTAGTCTATTTTGTCCTAGTAGCTAGATTACAATCTCACTAGAAAACATAACCTATCTTTGTGACAGATTGATAGGTTGCCTGGACTAGGAACTACTAGTAGATAGAACGATTACAAGTAACTCCTGAGTATTGGTTCGACAATCCCACCTACTTATCCTATGCTTCAATGATTTGATCTCTTAGGTTAAAATTCTTGTTATCAAATTGGTGCCCTTGCCAAATCAGTTTTTGCTTGTTCCAATTTATAATTTGCTAGTCTTAGGATCTGGTTTATTATCATTACTATTAAAATTTGTCTGTGTTTCACTCAGCTTGGATCTCTAAGGACCAAGCCTCCACCTTATTGACAAGTTGTTGTTTCTGTCTTTGCAGGCCTCGCAGGTACCCTCGCCATTTGAGATCGAGGATAGAGACAGAATCAGCATCCTTGCTTCAACTCCTGCGAGTTGTGCTAGTAATCATTTCAGTTTATTCGGTTGATGCACACACGGTCAAAAGGTTCTCACCACCTTCCACCACCCGTCAATGATATCAACCAGCTCACTCGTGAGATCCGACGAAGGCACAGTACAATGGAGCAACCACAGCTAGACCTGGATAATTCTACACCGGGAACGACATTGGATGGAACTCCTCTATTGGTTAATGAGGCCGTCCACCAGGCGCGAGCACAGATTCCAGCTCGTCGCCCTCGCTGTATTGGTGCGAGCGATGCCTCAAGTACACATACAATACAGAATGGGATCCAACCGCCTGCGATCCAGAACAACAATTTTGAGATCAAGAGTGGTCTCATCTCCATGGTGCAGAATAACAAATTTCATGGTCTACCTTTGGAGGACCCCCTCGACCATCTCGACGAGTTTGAGAGATTATGCTCACTCACACGTATCAATGGAGTGAGTAAAGATGCATTGAAGCTCAGGCTCATTCCTTTCTCTCTAGGGGATAGAGCACATCAGTGGGAAAAACACCTTCCGCCGGACCAATCACAACTTGGCCGGAGTGTAAACACATGTATCTCACCAAGTTCTTTTCAAACTCACGAACGGCAAAGCTTCGGAATAGCATATCCAACTTTGTCCAGCAAAGCAGCGAGTCTTTGGCCGAGGCGTGGGATCGGTACAACACTTACCAAGCTCAGTACCCTCATCATGGTTTCAGGGAAGATACAATCCTCAACAACTTCTACCGAGGAGTTTTCCCGAGGATACGTATGTTGTTGGACCGCAAGTCATGGGAGCTTTCTCCAGCAGGATGTCAACGAGGGACGTGCATTAATTGAGAACCTTGCTTTGGCCAATGGATAGTATGGCGAGGACTGTGACCGAGCTATCAGGGGTCAGATTCCGACACTTCTGCAAGAAAGGAGTTAAAGCAACTTCATGAGAAGCTAGATAAATTGCTCATGGTACACACCAAACACGTGAACTTGGTAGAAGAGGATGTAGCTGAAGAGAAAAAGGACGAGCAATTAGAGGAGATTTGTTTTGTTCAAAACCAAAGTGGATCCAAGCCGTGGGTAAATTACAAGCAGAATCCAAACTTCAGTTATCGGAGTACAAACGTGGAGAATTCTCAGGATCAGGTATATCCACCAAAGCAAAAAGCGTGGATTCCAAAAGAACAATGGCAACAGAGCCTCAAGCCGGTACCGGCTACAACACAACCTCAGCCACCCAAGGAGGATTCACTGGACGTGATGAGTATGCTACAAAAAATCCTTCAAAGTCAAACAGCTCATCAAACGGAAATCACTAAGAAGTTCGGTGAGGTACATAGTCGGATTGACACTACTTATAGTGATCTGAATTGCAAGTTTGAAACACTAAATGCAAGATTAATGTGTATGGAGAGTGCTCATGCTTCCTCTTCAACAAAGTCCCCGGGTCAGCTACCCGGTAAGGCCGTTCAAACCCTAAGGAGTATACAGCTCAATCCATCACTCTCAGGACGGGAAAGGTAATCCCATCAGTCGTGGGACCAATGGAAAACGCTGAGGACAATGTTATTCAAGTTAAGGGACAGAACAGTCAAAGACCAAAGCTAGAGGCATACAACTCGGAGATGCACCTCGCAAGCCTGAGCCGCGAGGAGAGGTAGATGATGATCTGTCTATGGGAAACACTGCATAACTCGGAGAAAGCCCTCGCCAGCCTGTGCAGCAAGGAGAAGCACTAGATGTTCCCAACCTGAATGAGAAGGAAGAAGTTGCACTAGTAGTTGCAACCAAAGCTAAAGCACCATTCCCCTCACGTCTAAAGAAGAACCAAGCGGAAAAAAGAAGATTCTCTTTGACAAGCAAATGAGTGGTATCAAAACAAAAATTCCCATCTTGGATGCTTTTGCTTTGATTCCGCAGTATAAGAAATTCTTGAAGGACACTCTAAAGGAACGAGAAGAAGAATGCATGCCCATTGGGACTAGGTCATCCGGATCACTCTTGATACCGATTCTCCCTCATCAAAGAAAGAGGTTTGTTGCGGAAAAATTGGGTGATCCGGGAAGCTTCAGACTTCCTTATGCAGTAGGGCACCTCACATTCATCAACTGCCTATGTGACCTTGGAGCATCCATCAGCTTAATTCCACTGACAACTGCACAAAAGCTGGGATATTCAAACTTCAAAGATTATAAAATTTCCCTGGTCCTCACCGATAGAACAACAAGGAAGCCGAGGGGCCTTCTCGAGGACGTACTGATAAGCGTTGGCAGTGTGTTGGTTCCTACGAACTTTGTGGTATTAGAAATGGATGAGGAACCTGCTGATCCATTACTGTTAGGACGACCCTTCTTGGCGTCAGTAGGAGCTCTGATCGATGTAAGGAATAGGACCATTGAACTCAAGGTCGGAGAAGGGATTGGAATGATGTTTGATTTAAAGGGAGGCAGGAAGAAGCCCACGATCGATGGGCAATGCTTTGAAATTGAAAAAACACTAGAAGAGATTGCTGATGATGCAAACGAGGGAGCTCTGGTTCCCTCCGCAAACCCATACTAGAAGAGTATGAAAAGTCGAGCTTGAGACTCTAAACAAGCCCACTTGGGAGGGAATCCCATGTTTATCCTTTACTTTTGAAAACTTTTTTCTTTTAATTTGGTTTAAAGTCAATTTAGTCTTATTTAAATTTTAAGAACAATCTTTGCTAGTTTATGGTTATTATTATTGGGTGTTTGAAATCTTGATCTCATGTTCAAGGAGCTTTGGCTATACTCTTGGGGAAATTTGAGGAAGTAATGCCCTTATTAAGCCAAGAAAGAGTAAGCCTCGCACCTAGCCCTCGGATGCAAAATAAAGAGGAGTGGGACAAATTTGACAAAGAACCTGAACCCCTAAGGGCATGAGGCCGAGGAGAGTGTACAAGTAGTGTTCACATTGCATTGAACACCACTCATGAACCTACTTGTACACCTCAATATCCTTTTATATGGAAAGTTCTAGTCAAATTTATCCCAATATAATTGCTATTGACTCATTACTCAGAGCAAACACTGGACATAGAGCTTAATGATCTAGAATGCTTTAATTGTATCTATCTTGGTATCTTGGCTAACTCTTGTTGTTTTTAGATATTACTTCGAACAAGGCGCCAATCAGGATTCAAGATAGTCAGCGGAAAGCAAAAAGAGTGGTTCAAGCTTAGGTTTCTCTGAATGGGTAGTCAGTCCTCGATACATGCAGCGAGGAGGGTTGAGCGAGGAGGTTTGCTGAGGAAGCACAAAAGAACAAAACTTGACATGGTTCCAGCTCACCAAGTGGGGGCCACGAAGACCAGTTTTTTGCTAAAAACTATGGGCGGTCAAGTCAAAGGAAGACTGATCTAAGGGTCAATATTGATCGAAGATTCAAATTTCAAATTTATGGCTAGGATCATGCCAAAGGCGTGTATCTCGGAACCCACAATCTTCTCCCTCATCATGTCCGAGATTGTCTCCTTCACACTTCCAAGATTGTCTCCTCCTCACACACCATACTCAGATTTAAGAAGACCCAACTTCCATCATCCTTTTCATTCACCTCCGAGCACTCAAGCAACAAATTCTCTCTCCCTGTGAGTTGATTTCTCTCACCGAGTTACTCTTGCTCATAATCAACGAGTTACTCTCTCTCTCTCTCTCTCCTCCAAGTTCGAGCTACTTTCTCATCCTTGGCGAGCATGTCTTCCGGTGACCAAAGAAAGATGAAGGAATACATGAGCAAGTTCATGCATGACGCAAGGAGGGCTGGTAGAAGTGAGATGGCAGCGGGACTCGACGACTCACCGCCGGTCCGCCGTGACAACAGACCTCGCCAGTTCCTCGTCCAATCGGACGATAAGGAGCCAGGTGTTCAAATGAGAATTGAGATTCTGATCAGGGAATCAGCAAGAAGATCGGCGACTGAGCCAATGGACTGGAAGTACAAGCACGAAGAAGGCAGCTCAGCTGAAGAGAAAAGAAAGGGAAAGCAGATAGTCTTGTCCTCAAGCACCAAGGACAGTGACGAGCACAGACTGTATGTTTAACCTTCGCCGATGGAGGTTGAGTTTGAAGATGAGGAGGAGATAGAAACCAGAACAAAGAAGAAGGGGTGAAACACGAGGTATCACCGTGTAATTGAAGACAGGAAGAAGAGTGGCTCCTCGGAGAAGGAGGCAAAGAAGGCCTACGAGGAGCGTGAGAAAGAGAAAAAGAAGAAGCCTACTAAGGAGGATGATGAATCCGATAAGGCCATGAGAGTTAAATGTACATATTTCCCCCACTCTAGAACCATGAGGGAGTTGGGAATTACTGAGGAAGTAGATAGGGTGTTCAGCTCGCTAGGCGTGAAAGTTTGCATGTACAATGTGACGAGTTCGTACATAGAGGAGACTTTACAATTCCTCGCCACCATAGACCTCTTGATCTACGCTAAGACCGACAAATCCAAGATCAAGAAGAATGGACCTGGGTACATAACATTCACCGTATATGAAAAACTATATGCGGTGATGTTGAGGGAGTTGGACCAAATTTTTGGGTTTTATTCCGGAGAGGCGGCACATCCGGAAATCGGGATAATGATACAAATGAGATTTGGGAAATGCTGACAGGAGTTAAAGCGTATAATTCATCCTGGAGTAAAGGAAGCTGGGTCTGCTGTAACATCCCGCTCCCGCTCTTGATAGACAAGGTGTTATTCTGTGGCCTTTGCCAAAATACCTTTTCTGAGAAATGGATCAACACCAAAACTCTTGTTTAAAATTCCTGGAAAAAAGGAAAATAAAGAGGAGTGAGTAATGAATTACTCAGTGAGGAGATCACTTCTGCCCACTGAGGCTTAAAGCTCTAGATTAATTAAAGCAAATCTATCCTATACATAGAAAGCAAACATGTACAACTCGTGTTTTTCAACAAGTTGTACCAAACAGGTCGGATTGCCTATAGTAACCAACTTCACACAACAGCTCGGCCATCCTCTAGATGGCTTCCGAGCCACTACAACACATTAATTTATTTGTCATCGGAGCGGCAGCCCGTAGCTCGATACATCCCATGACAAAATACCTTCATGGAAGCGACAGCCCGAAGCTCGATACATTCCATGTCAGCGATGTCTTCATGGAAGCGACAGCCCGAAGCTCGATACATTCCATGTCAACAATATTTAATGGAAGCGACAGCCCAAAGCTTGATACATTCCATTTCGAAGGTCTATACATGGAAGCGATAGCCCGAAGCTCGATACATTCCATGTCAACCCTTTAAAAAACTATTCTTTAAATTTAGTAAATCTAACTTTCAACTACTTAAACAATATTCCATCTCACACAAGATAGAATAACACAAAAATATTTGTATAATAATAATTCAAACAACTATTTCAAACAATCACAAAAAATTCCTAAATTATTATCTATATGATATATAATATAATATTTATTTATTAAATAAATATGTAGATAAACTTGCAAAAATTAAACTAAAGCTAAAAGACTCGCAGATCACATCCTCACCTTGATTGGCCGGTGCACAGATAGAAAATTGAGGCAAAAAGGTAAAACTAATCACAACCTGCAGATAACTTCTTGCACAAGCAAGACATCCAGATTAGGGTTCTTGAGACAGAAAACAGAGGATACTTGCGTCGAAAGCTACATAATTTCTAAACAAATGTTACCTAAATCTGAAGGTTTTTTTGTCGGATTGCCTTCTTGGGTGTGTCCTCTCACCAAAACAAGTTCGATCTAACACTCTACTACTCAGTTCTAATCAGAAATCGATTCTAAACAAACCATAATGAACATAGCTTGAAAACAGAATTAAGAATTTCCTAAGTTTGAAACTGAAATCAATTTCGACGTTTTACCTTAATCTGCTCGTATCTCCCTCAATATAACTCATATTATCAATCAGATTGCAGCTACGGATTCTTGAAAGTCAGATTTTTTCATCCCTATAAATCTCATGATCAGAGGTTCAGTAACCGACTAGTTATGAACCCCGAAAGTTAGCAACGTGGACTCGTTTCTGAAACAGTGACCAGTTTTGACGTCTTACCTTAGATCGATCGTAACTTCTTCGATAGAACTCTGATCGACAAGATGTTTGCGGTTACAGATTTCAAAGAGAGAGATATTTCCATCCATATGAAAATCACGAAACACCGTCTAGTGAGTATAGATATATGGACCCTGAAAGTTAGGCTAACAGATTGATTTCCTTACCAGCTGCATGTCTGATTGACGTCTCTACAGATTCTGAGAGCAACAAATTGGGGTTTGAGATTTCGACTTCACAGAGAGGAGAAGGTAAAGAGCAAGAGCGGTAATAGTTATGATCAAAATAAAGCAAGAGAGGTTTCTTTTAGGGTTACGTCATCTATTATTCTCCAACCATTTTTTTTATTCCAACCTTTGAGCCAAAAATCTATTGGGCCTAATGGGCCACAAATTGATTAAACATGGGTCTCACATCTGCAACCCAGTCATCAACTATGCAAGGAGGGCAATAGCCAATGTGATTTTCGCCCGGCCCTCCACCTCGCCAATCAACCTCGGAGAAATGCACATGATGGTTATGGCGATGAAGGAGATTGTTGGCATGACTCCAAGCGGACACCATATTGATGGAGATGAACGGCACTCTGGATTGTCATTTGTATTGGCAAAACATATCACCTCATATCGAGCACGAGCTATGATGCAAACGCGGAGAAAATCCGGGAAACCGAAGCACATTTACGTTGGTGGAGTGGTTTGCTCAGATACTTGATGCCAAAGGAGTTCCATTGAGCATTGAAAACCATAATTGGATTCCACCTCAATTCATGGACATTCGCTATCTTCAAGGAGCGGGCCTCATAGCCAAAGGCGAGGTAGAAGGACGAGCCGTCTACAAGTTTGATCACCCGGAAAAGAAGGATGCCAGAATACTCCTCCTTTGCCCAACGCTCATCCGAATAAACACTATGGAAAATGTCGCTTTCACTCCACCCCTCGCAGCACTACTCGGAGAGCACCAGCGAGGACAAGTTCTGCAACCAGAGGAGGAGGCAGACGAGGAAGAGGTCGACCCAGAATCATATTTCTTCAAATAGTTCACTGAGAAGAACCAAGGGACAACCAGCAAGGAAGCCCACAAGCGGATTGGGAAGCTCTAGAAGTTGGGGAAGTGGCTGGTTAAGAAGGTGAAGGGCATGACAAAGGAAAATGAGGAATGGCTGGACGAGCGCAAGAGGATATGGGCAAAGATTGATGGATTGGAGTCCTCACTCAGACAAGCAGAGCCTCAACCTCGCGCACATGACTCACCACCACCAGTGAGGAGGCACTCAACCTCAGCAGATCTGAGCCCGTACCAAGAGCAAGCAGTGCAACCACGACACCAATCATTGGACACGACGCAGGTTTACAAGAGATCTGGGAAAAAGGGCTAGAAACATCAAGAGCAAAATCCTCAAGAAGGGCCCTCGCATGCATCCCTCGCCGACCATGACCGCGAGGAGTACTCGGATTGGCAGCAACACATTGCACCAATGGAAGGAATAGCTCCAAGAGGGTACCCAGACCCTCAAAACTACACTCTCGAGGACATGAATGCCTCAACTACTCACTTGTTCGACTTCTAGGTACCAAACTCCGACTTTCTGTACATACGTTTCTATTTTTAGTAGTTTTCTTTCGTTTTGTTTGTCTGGAAAACTCTCTCGGACTTCTATACACACAATGGACTGTGTGATTTAAGTTTGGGGGAGGGGTCTAGAGTACTCTCACGTTGTTTCTTGTGATCTTATTTCTATTTTGCATGCATTCGTTTAGGTTGTAAAAATCCTTAGATTTTTCTTTGTGCATTTAATTGTTGCATTTCATGGCACTTAAGGCATAGAAAAACAAAAATTTGAAACTTTTTGAAAATGAAACCTAAAAAAATAGAGTGTTCATGTAGTTGCATTCACTTAGAATTGTCTTAGGTTGCATTCATTTAGAACTCATGCATCCGAACTTGTTATGTGGGAATGATCTTGATGATGGACCCTGAAAGTTAGGCTAAGAGATTGATTTCCTTACCAGTTGTAGGTCTGATTGATGTCTCTACAGATTCCAAGAGCAACAAATTGAGGTTTGAGATTTCGACTTCACAGAGAGGAGAAGGTAAGGAGAAAGAGCAGTGATGGTTATGATCAAAATAAAGCAAGAGAGGTTTCTTTTAGGGTTACGTCATCTTTTATTCTCCAACCATTTTTTTTTATTCCAAACTTTGAGCCAAAAATCTATTGGGCCTAATGTGCCACAAATTGATTAAACATGGGTTTCACAATTCTCCCCCACTTAAAGAGAATTTGCCCTCGAATTCAACATTCCGAGTTAACCTGAACTTATATCCTGAAAGAGCTATCTGACTTGATGGTTTATAGATGTCTTAAATGATTCAGTTGCCTTTTATGTAATCAAAAAGAAAATCCCACATAAACTTTATTTAATACTGCCAAAGTCAATGTTTTGGAATCTCAAAAGAATATAACTCCAAAGAAACTAATATCCTAGACAAATGAACTGTTATCCATATTCCTAACCGCTAAAATAGAAGTACTTGCAACAAGCTTAGACTCAAACTTATTCATTGGTGGAAATGATGAGTTTGATTTTTAACGGTTTTAGAACCTTATTTTAGGTTGTTTTGCATCCAATTAGCTAGGTTTTCCATGCATTTTGGTCCATTTAGGTTAGTTTTGCACTTTTGCATTTGCATTTGGAGTTTTGGAGTTTTTCTAGGAAAAGGAGCAAAAAGGAGCTTAAATTGGAGCTAAAGTTATCGGAATCAGCTGGTAAGGAAAAGGAGTTGCTCAGACTCAGATCGTTGCCTCGCGGTTCGCTGGGCGAGGATTGCTCAGATCGCTAACGGAAAGAAACCTCGGTCGCCAGCCTCAACCTATCTTCCGCGAGGGAGAACCAACTTATCACACTCGGAACATCCACTCGACCTCAGCCTGCGAGGACAGAGTAAAGACCACTCCTCAGTGTCCAAGCTCGCCAAGGAATAGCGAGGAGAAGATTTCTAGTTAACCGACTTAGGTCAGTTTGACCATTAGGGTTATGCAAATGACCCTATAAATACCCTTTAATCATCATTTTATAGAGTTATCTGATGTTTTAGCAAAGAAACTCTCTCTATTTTCGTTGTTTTTTTCTTTTAAGATTGTTAAGGTACTTTGTTGAATCCGATTTAAGTTTACCGCATTAAGTTTATTTGATCTTCATCTTTACTTTTTGTTGTTTATTTTCTTATTATTGTTTATGTTTATGCTGATGAAATCTCCTTTGATCCTCCACTCTCAAATCATGAGAAGTGAGTAGATCCTTGTGGATCTCGAGGATAGGGAGATTGGAGGTGAAATCTCCGATCCACTCGCCTAGCGAACATGGATCTGATCCAATATCTTCTCATATAACCGAGCTTAAGGCCGATCTCTCCCTGATCAAGAGCGATATGATTTGGGCCGAANTAATCGGAGACCAAGTGTCATATGAGAGATGGTTTGATCTACCGAAGAGAGATCTAGTATGTGGATCGGTCATTAGATGTATTGGGCTGGACTTTAGGCTTTT